>JAECUM010001698.1:0-12740 GCA_016617855.1 Megalonaias nervosa | reverse complement strand
CACAATTCATCATATGGCAGTGGAACTGCAGGGGACTAATTGCAAACCAGGGAGAACTTCAATCAGCCATCAGTGCAGAAAACAACAAACCGGATATCCTATGCCTACAAGAAACCCACCTAAATCAGAACAAAACAACACTGAAAATTAAAGGATACGACCTCAGCTTCCTCAAATACAGGACCGACGGGAAAAAAAGGAGGAGGTATCGCCATATACATACACACCACTCTCAACAACATCACAGAAATCAATAACACCACGAACCCTACAACCAACACAATCGAACATCAAGGAATTATGCTCACAATCGGTCGGAAAAAGATCACCATCTACAACATATATCTCCCAGGGACCACCAACACCAACCCCTCTCAGGAACTTGCCCAAATACTCAAAGACAAAGGTAACAACAGCAGCATCTGCAGAGATTTCAACTCTCACAACATAGACTGGGGAAGCGACCATACAGACACCAGAGGGAAAAACATCTACAAATACGCCAGAACCAACCAAATGATAATACTCAACACAGGCACCCCCGCTAGGATAAACCCGGCCAACGAAAAATGTTTAGCCATAGACCTCACCATAGCGACACCATTCATTGCTCAGATCACTGAATGGGAGGTCATGCAACAAAGTACACTTGGTAGCGACCATTTCTCTATTCGCACAACAGTTTACCTACACAACCCTAAGGAGCAACAAACCAGCATACCAAAATGGAAAACTAATAAGGCAGACTGGGACACCTTCCAGACCATCCTAAGGACAAAACATATAGAGGACCTACAAAGTGCTGACAACCCTTTACTACAACAACATCACTCAAGCAATCAACGACGCTGCACAGGAAAGTATACCTAAAACAAGTGGAAAAACAGGAAAAACGACCATCCCATGGTGGAATGAAGATTGCAAATCAGCCCTAAAAGCAAAATAGAAAGCACTAAATCGCTTCCTACATACCAAACTCTCCACCGACTTCATCACATACAAACAAATGGAAGCCAAAGCAAGAAGAACAATTAAACAAGCCAAAAAAGCCTCTTGGCAAACTTACTGCTCAACACTCAATCACTCCACTCCCACGAAAGAAGTCCGGAACAAAATCAAAGCCATGAAAGGTAAGACCCCCAAAACAACACCCCAGATAACAGGAGCAGAAACTAACAAAGAAAAGGCCGAACAATTTGCACAACACTTTGCACTCTCGAGCAACAACAGTAATCACACTCAAACCTTTATGCTACAACGCCAAGAGGTGGAGCAAAAATACCCACATCTCTTTAAGGACCAGACTGCGGAGATAACCAACGAGAAATCACCGCTCAACGACAATTTCCAACTGCAAGAATGGCACAAAGCACTCCGCCACAAGAAATCCACTTCACCGGGAGAGGATAATCTTGGCTACGAAATCTACAAACACCTACCTGACAACATGCAACGGATTATCCTCGATTTAATCAACCTCATCTGGAACACTGGCAACATACCCACCACCTGGAAGAAAGCCATTGTAATAGCGATTCCAAAACCAGGAAAAGATCCCAAACTTACCTCATCCTATCGCCCAATTTCACTCACCAACACCATCTGCAAAATTATGGAGACGATGATCAACAACAGACTCCTACACCATCTCGAACAAAACCATCTACTCAAGGAAAATCAAAGCGGATTTAGGCCCAAACGATTACCATAGACCAACTCACCAGACTTGAAACCGACATCAAACTCGCTTTCAACGCACCAAGGAAATAGAACCGCCATCTCATAGCCATATTTCTCGACCTAGAAAAGGCCTTCGACCTAGTATGGACCAAGGGGCTAATTGCCAAACTCAACCAATATGGAATAACAGGACAAATGCACCGCTGGATCTCCAACTTCCTCACGGGAAAACGAACTAAGACCCGGGTAGGAGATGCATACTCCGAAACATACACATTGGACAAAGGAATCCCACAAGGAAGTGTGATAAGCCACTCTATTCAACCTTATGGTCAACAACCTAGGAGAATACCTACATAGCACCATCAGCCTATCTCAATTCGCGGATAATAGCGGAATCTGGAAAGCAGAAAACCCCAACAACAGATACCATATCACACAGATACAACAAAGACTGGACGACATCACCAGATGGGCGAATAACTAGGGTTTTAAAATCTCAAGTACCAAAACTGTCGGGATGCTCTTCTCCCGCCCCAACAACCGAAAACCCAAATCCCCGCAACTCTACCTACAAGGCACACCCATCCAGTTCGTAATACAAACCCACTTCCTGGGACTACTACTAGATGAACAACTCACATGGAAACCACACATCGAAAATCTCGTCAAAAAATCACAACAAGACATCAACTTGCTGAAACACCTCAAAGGAACTACATGGGGAGCTGATCAACCCACACTATTTATGTTATACCGATCATTAATTAGATCAAGATGGGACTACGGCTGCCAGGTCGAAGCATCAGCCAACAACAAATTGCTATCCCAACTGGACTCTCTTCAATACAAAATTCTCCGTCTATGTACTGGAACACTACCCAACACATCACTTCAAGAGTTACAAATACTAACAGGAGAACTACCCCTACAACTACGCAGATAGGAACAAATCCTAAGACATATCATCAGGAACTCAATACACAACGACAAAACCCAACTAAGGCACTAACTAAGATATGCGAAAGATATTCAATCCAAAACTTGTACCAAACCCACCAGCAAGCAAGAACGTCAATACCCTCTGCGCAGAACTCCAATTAACTGACATACAAGCGGAGCAACGACAAATCCAGGACCCCACCCCGTGGAGAAATAATACCCCAAACATCAACCTCATAGCACAAACATTCGGAACCAAACAACAAAATCCCTGCAAGATGCTACTTGACATTCAAAAACTACTCCAGGACCAATATACGGAATACACTAAAATATACACGGACGGATCTAAATCCAAGGAACCTAACAGAACGGCAGCAGCAATTGTGGTACCAGAACAACAAATACAAATTGGAGCTCGACTTCCAGATGACTGCTCCATCTACACAGCCGAATTTTGGGCAATCAACGATGCACTAAAATGGATCAAAACTCAAACCTAGCAGCGCCATGTTATCATCACGGATTCTCTCACCGTCCTCAAAACCTTAGAAACAGGTTCAACACGAAGCAGAGCAAATATGCTCGAGGAAGTGATGCAACATATTCGAGAACTCGAGACAAATCAACACACTATTGAATTCCTCTGGGTGCCATCACACATAAACCTCCCCGGGAACGACAAAGCGGACACAGTGGCAAAAAAGAACCTCCACAACAACGAAACACACTCCCTCACCTACAGTGTCCAAGAACTCTACAGTCAGGTTAGACAGAAAATAAACACAAAATGGCAATACATATGGAACAACTCCAATAAGGGAAGGCATCTCCACCATCTGCAAAAAGAAGTATCCAGGAAAATCATTACCACAAAGGACACGGAAGTTAATGACTTAAGGATTATCAACAGAATCATGACAGGAAAAACACTACTGAAAGGGAGCTTCGGAAGGTACCTCAAAGACCAAGGGAACCAAACAACCAACTGTCCTCACTGCCCAATAGCAGAGACTCTCGACCACATATTCCGCACATGTGCCACCTCCAATGTGCAACGGAACAGCTTCCAAGAATACCAGAAACGCATTGGATCACCAACAACATATCCAGAGATACTGGATAAGACCAAGAACACAAATATAGAACTTACCTACAAAGACGTCATCTCGTACCTAAAGGGGATCCAAAAACATGGTCACACATAAACAAAAAGGAAAACACCAGCAACACAATAAACCAGGACTATGACAATGAGCTTAGACCCACGGCTCAGAGACAAGCACTACCAGCCGTCCAACACGCCAGCACCCACTTATACTACTAACCTATTAACCAGACTTAACAATTAACAATTAATCCTAATACACTTATCTTCCAGACAGCATACCAACAACAGGACCAGGACTAAAAAGGGGAAAATGGAAAAACACCAGCTAAAAAACAAGTCCCCAAACCAACCTAAAAGGCATAAGGAATCGAAATCCAATGGTAGTAGTATAGGGAAATAGAATACGGACAATGGGAATTAGCATTACAGACCCCCACCCCCCGGGATAGTATACGGACACGATTTATACGGACAAAAAAACACCCTGGGATAGTATACGGACAATGGGAATTTTGTATAGCGACTAGCACACCCTGGGACTGTATAGGGACAATGGGAATTTTGTATAGGGACAAGAGGAATGGAACAGGTAGGGTGACGTCACGGTACTGGACAGTTGCAACAGTGTAGCAAGGACCGTGACGTCATGCCACCTGTGTCATTGCTATATAAAGTTTGAATCATTCGCGTTCTTGTTTGTGGATATTATAATATTATACCCAAATTATACAACTGACTAAAAAAATTTTAGGTAACAAAATAATGCTTGTGTGAGTTAAAAGATAAATTATACAATCGAATAAATTTTTTTAGGCAAGAAAGAACAAATCTTTTCGAGATAGTGGAGTGGTCCTGAAAGGGGTCTTTGGGTTTTGCTTCTATTGTCTCCAGTTCTTCCACCAGCTTCTTAATTTTCCAATGATTCCTTTCTTCTTCTTTTTCTTTTCTTCGTCTGGAATCCAGTCAGGATGTCCCATTGCTCTAAACTTTTCCTGTATCTTCATCCAGTTTTGATTTAGTCTTTCGAAGTCCTCTTTTCTCTTTCTGTTTTCCTTCTCCTTTCTCTCTTTTACCCATGTTGTCTTTGATTTTCGTTCCCTCTTCTTTCATCACTTTTCTCATTAGGTCTTCAGATTTCCATAATTTCTCTAATCCCCACAGGACAAAAGACCACTCCGTAAAATTTGCTTGCTCTTCTAAAATGCACCTCACTTGGATTACATTATCAAGTGCGTCCTTCAATGTCGCCACTCTCACATATTTACGATGGATGATGCCTCTTATTTTTCCACCTCCTCTTCTATCATCCCAGCCACCTGATCCCTGGCTACGTTCAGGCTAGTGACTTGACTGGTCACAAAGTCTTGGCTGTCTGGATATTTCCATTCCTGTTCTAGCCTTTCCACCACGCAGGCTGCATCCATCATCCAAAAATAACTGTCTCTTAACTCGTTAAACAATTCCATCTTGTGTTGACTAGTCAACGCGGGTAGCTAGACTGACGAGCGTTCCGCGTTATATACGTCAAGCACGGACGTGAACGAAAACATCCCTTACACTCACTTAACATATGATATACTATCCACAGTCACAACTGGATTGAATTTGATTAAACTGATTTAGGGGTATCAAGGCTTTTTTGGGTGACTTGGGGGCCTTCGGAGAGGACCATCAACATCAAGGAAGCAAGCTGAGACATGGACTGGAACTGGCTCTGGAGTCTTCGCCTGGGGGCTGTTGGCTGCTCTTTTTCTGGTGGCTTTCTTTTTTGGTTTGGTCCGTACGGGACTTGAATCACCGCCCTCTGGGGGTGGGGGTGGGGTTTGGTTGTTGCCTGTCTTGGGGTTTGACTCGGTTACTTGTGGTAGGGGTCTGGTATAGGGGTGGGGGTGTGTGGGCTGTTTCTGGGGTGGTTGTGGTGGGGCGGGGCTGGGGCCCGGGCGGGGGATTTGGTTGCTGGGTCTGTCAGTTGGGGGTGATGGAGTGCGTCTGGACGGGTACTAAAAGGTCAAAAGGCCCAGACCGGGGCCAGGTGCCCTCTTAAAGGGACAGCGGTTCAGCCTAGGATCGCAAGCAGTCGCAGAAGCCATCGAGCAATACGCGACTATAATCCGTTTACTGGTTACTATCCACACCAACCAACGCGAAAGCATAAAACACACACACATATACTATCCACACCAACCAACGCGAATGCATAAAACACACACCTATTTACTATCCACACCAACGAATGAGAAAGCATAAAACATACACCTATTTACTATCCTCACCAACGAACGAGAATGCATAAAACACACACCTATTTACTATCCACACCAGCGAACGCGAATGCATAAAACACACACCTATTTACTATCCACACCAACCAACGAGAATGCATAAAACACAGACCTATTTACTATCCTCACCAACGAACGAGAATGCATAAAACACACCATATTTACAATCCTCACCAACGAACGAGAATGCATAAAACACACACCTATTTACTATCCACACCAACGAACGAGAAAGCATAAAACACACATCTATTTACTATCCACGCCAACCAACGAGAATGCATAAAACACACACACATTTACTATCCACACCAATGAACGCGAAAGCATAAAACACACACACATATACTATCCACACCAACAAACGAGAATGCATAAAACACACACCTATTTACTATCCACACTAACGACGAGAATGCATAAAACACACACCTATTTAATATCCTCACCAACGAACGAGAATGCATAAAACACACACACACATATACTATCCAAACCAACGTACGAGAATGCAAACACACACACACACACACACACACACACACACACACACACACACACACACACACACACACACACACACACACACACACATCAGTAAAGAAGTGAGTGTTTATAGTCACATTACTTCACATTCACACCAATTGGCAAATTGAATAGTGTCTCTTTTCTAGAGATCTGGTTAGCCCGGAGAAGGGCTGTTTTTCTAACTCCAAATGCACCTGGTTAATGGTGACACTTTCCAGGTCGGGCACCACACAAACAACGTCTGCTCCAGTCATTCTCCCAATTGATTTGTCTTGTTGGAAGTGCAGAGGGAGGTTGACTGGCCTCATCATCCCAGTTTTCACTCTGAGGGATGGTGAAGACTTCCCTCTGTCTTCTATTCTGCAGCCGGGGATGATGTTGCAGACGCTGCGGCTCCCACTCTTGCCGCTGTCTCTCCAACTCCTCCATAATCTCCTCCCAGTTTTCCATCAGGGGGACAGCGACTATTGGTACTGGTGGTAGTGGTTTTGGTTGTGGCTGTAGCTGACGTGTAGCCGGTAGTGCCTGTGGAGGTGTCCTCACCTCAGGCTTCACCTCACACTTAGGCCTCATTATGAGGTGTGGCAGGATCCTTTCCTTCTTCTCTTCCTCCTCTTTTATTCTGGATTCCTCCTGTATTGCCTCCTTAATCAGCTCGTCTAAAATATGTCTGGCATACTCCAGGTGCATTTGAAGTTCCAACAATTTACTTATTCTGCTCATTCTTTATAGTTGTCTCGTTGACGATGGGTAGCCAGCCTCACGATCGCTTCGCTTTATATACATAAAGCACGGACGTGAAGGTAAACATCCCCTAACACCAAAACTTACCATCACATCAAACGCGCGGACCTAAAAGAAGCACTAACGTTGACTTTTTACTTACAAACACAGGCATGCACGATTTGGTAAGACAGAGAAAGTTAAGTGCTTATAGACACACTTCTTTTTTAAACACACACACACACACACACACACACACACACACACACACACACGGAAATTTGTTTTGGCAATTTGAATTAGTATGTCTTTTCGAGAGTATTGGGGTAGCCCTGAAAAGGGCTGGGGTTTTTTTTTTTGTTGATGGGGAGTGATGGCAATCTTTTTTACTGTCTAAGATTGCGTCCCCGTCTGGCAGCAGGCTTTCCTATACGATACGGTCTGAGAAGGAGAACTCTTTGGTGTCTACACGGCAGTTGACAAAACCTCTGTCTGGTTCTTGTTGCTGCTGCTGCTGTTGCTGCTGTTGTTGTTGTTGTTGCTGTTCTCTCTGCTTCTGAAGTCTGTACTTCTCTGTCCATTCTTTTTGTTCTTTCTTGATTTCCTCTCTGAAGACCTCTTCTATCAGGTCTTGGGCTATGGCTAACATCCTGACATTCTCTATCTCTTCAGGCTTAGGTATCAGGTTTAGCCTGACACGATGTAAATTGACGTAAGTTTCGTTCATCGTGGCTAGTCTGGAAGGCATGTTCATAGGTTGACGAGTCAACAGTGGATGGTCAGACTGGAGACCAACCCGCTTTATATGGTTCAAACGCGGACGCGATAGAAAACATCCCTACTCGGTGTTAGTGTCGGAACGCTATGATAGCGAATGTCATGGTGAGGGATAGAGAGAAAGTCAAAGAGCATATATTCACAGTCTTTTTTTGAAAACAAACGACAGACATTTTTGTTTCAAAAACAACATTTTTTGTTCAACCAACAATCAACTACTAACAATTAACAAATAACAATAACATCAAACAAATTATTTTTGACAAGGTTGACAACGTTGTGAAATCATGTGAGATTTCCATTGATGGAAGTCATGAGACCATTGATGTACACTACGTTTCCTAGCTAAAGACAAAAGATAGCCATAATGGTCACAAAACCATCGATCTACTTTCTCATCATTTCTAGAAGAGTGACGATCAAAATAAGTCACTAAATGTTCTAAAGGATATCCAAGACTGCGTTGATGAAGAAAATACACACAATATTGTCCACACACCATGGAATCTGTGCCTTGTAATTTCACATTATTGAATCGTGTCGTCTGGGTATTTCTTCTCATAAAGTCAATGATATCTTCTTCCAAAGGGGGTAATCCATATGAATCAAAATATTCCACGCAATCCTCTTGAGGGAAGTAGGCGGCAACCCAGTGAGTTCCTGGGAGATGACTGTCGTCCGTGTTGATGACATAAGTTTGATGGTCTTGAGGTTTGCGATGAGGTAGTTCATCTTTAGCTCACACGACAGGATTCCAAGAAGCAGGATACGAACTATTGTTCAAAAGGTAATAAAGTTCCCAGGTATCCATTTTTTTGTTTTGTTGGGTTTTTTTCACAGGTAATGATAAGTCATCAATTCAATTCTGACTTTTTGTTTGAAACGCTCTGTCAAGTAGCCGTTTCTTCGCCTTGTGTCCGCACCCTGGGCAGTGGAGTGGCCCTGAAAAGAGCCGTTGTTTGTTATGTTAACACCATTCCGTTAACATAGAGGGCATCTCACTGATCTTCTTCTCTTTCTTAAACTTCGTCTAACTTCTGGACCGTAGATGAGGACTCGCTTCAGACAACCATGTCTTTCCACATAGGTCCTTCTTTTCCAAACGCTTGTCTCGGTGATTCTAACAATTCTCCATGATGATCTCACATATATAGGTAAGTCCGTACGGAACAGCATCGACGATACGAGGGTAGACGATTCAACGTTGGTCCACATCTTTGTGACTAGAACAGGTGAAGGGAATGAAGTGAACCGCGTTTATTTATAGTGGAAGGGCGGATAAAAACGGATTGAAAGGGTTCACCAATCCCAACACGCGTTACAAAATTCACTCACTTCGCGGAGTGTCTCTTCCAATCCGAAGAGAGCTACCTGTGAAGTCACATTCCCTATATAGGTACGCTAGCGTCTGTGCGCAGTGAATCGATGCAACATTGTTTTGTGAAACATGACTGAAACCAAGAAGACGATGAATTGGGGTGCACCGGCTTTGGAGACGAAAAGCGATGGCATTGCAGCGGCTACCAAAGTTAACACAGCGCTACTTCCAGAAAAGGTTGATTTCAACTGGGATTTAGTAGATTTTCTCTCTTCGCAAGAATTTGTTCTGGTACCAGTACCTTCGCCACTTTCTCCTTCTTTACCACACGTCGAGGATTTTAAACAAAGACAGAAAGAAGTATTGGATACATTTTTACAGCAGCAGAAAGAGGCAGAACAAGCATTTCTCCTTGAACAGCAACAGCGAGAAGAAGAGGCAAGAAGGAAACGACAGGAAGAAGCAGCAGAGAAGAAACAAGGTCTAGGAGAGAAGGAGAACAGTGAACCTCAAACGGTAACGGTACTCTTGGACATTTTGGCCGAGTTAAGAAGTCTGAAACAAATATATCAGACTTCTTTATTACGACCCAAGAGAAAAAGACCTTCCCGAGCCAAACAGTCCAACCCTGTTACTACACCGGAGATACCACCCCTAGTGATTTCTACCAAATCATTGACAGGAGCAAGTCCAGAAGTAGGCCTTGGCCATGGCAAAGGCTTAAGGCAGTTAAAGCGGATTGCTTCTCGTTCCTGAGTTTGTTCTAAGAAAAAAAAAACAAACACCCAACGGTCCTTTTCAGGGCCACTCACTTCTTTCGAAAAGAGATACTATTCATTTTGCCAAAATCAATTAAAACTCAAAATCCCTTGTTTAACCCTATGATGTACGTGTGTGAGTGCGTGAGTGTAGGCCTTATTATTCTGAACAGTGAAAACCAAGAGACACTTACGTTTTCTTCAGTCTGGTCTATTCTGGTACAAATATTTACAATTCAATGTCACAACACACCATAACACAACACTTTTCAAAATGTTCATAGACTTCTTCTGTGTCTTTTTTCTTCTTTCACTCTCTGTTTTCTGATTTTCTTCACTTTCACAGTTTTTTCCCTCTCTTCTTCCTCACTTTTTTCTTGTCTTCTTTTCTTTTCTGTCTTCTCTTTCTGAACGTGCCAGGGTTCTTCTTATGCCGAGACCACCTTTTTTTCTTCCTCCTTCTCCTCCTACTCCTGTTCTTTCTTAGGACAGTCTGAAGACCAGTGTCCTTTCTCTTGACAATGATAACAGGTATCATGAATTTTGTCTCTTCTGACACTGGTCTTGCTTTTTTGACGGTCTGGACATTCTGTAGCCCAAAGCCCTTTCTTCTGACAGATATAGCAAGTATCTTGACTTTTATCTCGAAAGGAGGGAGAGTAGTCCGTCGGCTTGTCTGAAGAAAACTTTCGTATGACACCTCGCAAAGCTCTAATGAGAAGTTCGATCTGTGTGGGTTCTTCCATCGTGCTGGTCAGCTTGAGAGCGAAATGAATACTGAGAGGGAAGGCACCACCCCTTTATATATACACTGAGTCTGACATGGATATATAGGGGTACATGGCGTTTCAAATGTAGTCATTTGACTTTTTGCAGTCAAGATGAAACGATCGCATCATTTCGTAAACAAAGGAGAAGAAAGTAAGAGGCAGAAACGTGATTTATCGCCTCGCACAGCAGCTGAAGTCTTGGCTCAAATTCATGCCAGCGATTTTGAAGATGAGATGGGTGAGCCAGAATCCAGACCCAGAGAGTCTACACCCAGTCAAAGTCCATCACCACCAGTAAACCCTAAAAAGTACTACCACATTCGAGAGACGGACAAACGCTCCTCTAGAAAATTTAGAACCACAGCCTACACATACACGGTGAAGTTTAAAGATTTCAAGTCCGACGTACCGTTGGAAAAAGCAGAAGGGTTCATCACCGATGTGTGGGATTCTTTGTTTTAATGCATTTCTTTTTATATAAGATTTAAGGCTTTCTGTTGTTGTAATTGTATTTATGTTGTTTAGTCTGTTGCTAAAAATATCTATAGCAAAGTGCTTAAGTTTGTTCAGTTTTCTTATTTCAAGCCCTACAAAAGAATACGAAGTAACCAGTAACCAGTAAACGGTATATAGTCGCGTATTGCTCGATGGCTTCTGCGACTGCTTGCGATCCTAGGCTGAACCGCTGTCCCTTTAAGAGGGCACTTGGCCCCGGTCTGGGCCTTTTGACCTTTTAGTACCCGTCCGGACGCACTCCATCACCCCCAACCGACAGACCCAGCAACCAAGTCTCCCGCCGGGCCCCAGCCTCGCCCCTCCACAACCACCCCAGAAACAGCTCCCCCCCAATACAAGACCCCTACCACAACTAACCGAGGCAAACCCCATGACAGGCAACAACCAAACCCCAAACCCCACCCCAGAGAGCGGTGATTCAAGTCCCGTACGGACCAAACCAAAAGAGAAAGCCACCAGAAAAAGAGCAGCCAAGGGCCCCCAGGCGAAGACTCCAGAGCCAATTCCAGTCCATGCCTCAGCTTCCTTCCTTGATGTTGATGGTCCTCTCTGAAGGCCCCAAGTCACCCAAAAAAGCCTTGTTACCCCTAAATCAGTTTAATCAAATTGAATCCAGTTGTGACTATGGATATCCCTATACCAGAAGTGTGTGAGCCACCTATGCAATTGATCCAATAGTTGGGAGTTATGAATTTTGAATAAATATTAAGTTGGAATTTTGTGTACTGAGCGTACTTTGAAAATGTAAAATGTACCAATCTGCTGGATGTATGCCATCCTATGTAACATTAGCACCACTTAGTAATTATAGTTGTATTGTTTTGAGCGCACGGCCAAAGGATCATGATAGGTTGTTTTTGATCTTCTAATGTAAAATGAAGACCTTGGTTATTCCCTCTGTCCTAAAGAGGGTTTTGATGCTTGTCCGGAATTTTGGGACAGCAGGTGGGGGGGGTGTCCTGGACTGTCCCTTACCATATTTCGATCAACACCCATATGCCAGAGTCATGGTAGAAAATCTTAGCTCAGCACTGGCTTGCCAAGTTCAGGATTCCACCCAGGTATTGCTAGTATATTTTCCTAGCACCTGTTTGACGTTCCCAGCGTAGGTGCTTGTGTGTGTGAGGGGAGGGGGTTTGTGGGGCAGCAGGTAGAGCTTCATGGACTGCCCCTTGCTTTGATGCTTGACGGCAGAGGGGAGGGGGTTTGTGGAGCAGCAGGTAGAGCTTCCTGGTCTGCCCCTTGCTTTGATGCTTGTCGGCAAATTTGAGAGTTATGGGCAGCAGGTAGAGCTTCCTGGACTGTCCCTTGCTTTGATGCTTGTCCACAAAAAAA
>JAECUM010001697.1:0-24898 GCA_016617855.1 Megalonaias nervosa | reverse complement strand
CTTAGAAATACATCTAAGTCCAGCTTAGGACCTTCTTCCTTGGAATGAACTTAGCATGAAGGAGTTTGGGAAAGCAGTCAGCAGCTTTAAAAAAAACCCCAGAAATAATGATGTTTAAACTGAAAAATGTTAAAACAGTAATGAATAAATGAGTGTGTGTGATTTGGATTTTTAATGTAGCTTTAACAATTTTTCAGTCATATCGCTACGATGTCTGCAATGTGGCAATTTATAGTGATGTCTAACACTGAGGCATCATGGCGTAGCCACTAGGCCACCCGAGTGATCAGTAATGAATAAATACTAGTGTATTTACAACAGATCGCTAACAGGTGACCTCTGCTGACATTCACTGTGATTAATAAGTGTCATATTTAACAAGCTTTCTGCAGTTGCCTTGTCCAGATTTCCCCTTTAGTCACTTTGTGTCATACATGAATCAAAGCTGTAATCTCTTTACCAGCAACAGAATGTGGCAATGATAAAACAACCATGCTGAGCCTAGAAACAAGTTCAAACTCCTGTGGGTTTTAAGGCTGCTGACTGCTCTCCAATAATGACTGTGACGGACAACAATTGTGCAGCAACCAAATCAGTGGAAAGTATGTCAGTCCGTAATGATTATATTCTGGACCAGTTGCAATGAGCAAAAACAAAACCTTGTGATCCGTCAGTCCCATTGCATAATAAATGCCAAAACTGGTTAAAGGGGTAATATGCATCTTGAACAAAACAAAGCTATCTAAACACTTCTTTATTACTAATAAACATACTTCAACTTAATCAGATTATGGCATTCCCCGCTTCCACTGCATTCCAGCCAACTTAAGTATAGGTCAATGGAACCTGACTACATGTCCATTTGCTTCCATCACAATTTGAATTCATTTGAAAAAAGACATTAGAGTAATAAAAGTCCAACTAATGCAATATGACTTTAATTTCAAGAAAAGCATTGATTTGGGCTGTCAAGTGTGCAAAATATTCCTGAAATTTTACTCCTCATTCTGATGTTAGTCAATCTCAGAACATGCTACACGGCGTCATTATTTAGGAAGTAAGATGTTGACTCCAAAAACATAAATATCTGAGTTGATGTTTTACAGTGTAAGACTAGACTGCACGCTGCTTCAAACAAGAGGCAAATTAATATTGTTGACAGACTTTTGGATCCATAAGGTAGAGACTAACCACCACTTCTCTGGATCCATTGCAAGAAATCTTTCCAAACCATGCATATTGGAAATCCCTTTCCAATCCTATCTCCTAATGGACCACAAAAAAAACTTCCTGAAACATGCATGTCTCATTTTTGACACACCTAAGAAAATTTGTCAATATATGAATTGAAGGAATGATCTGAAATTTAACAGGCAAACATGTAATTATAAATGAAACTTAGTTTTAACATTTTAACTTGTATAAAATATACATTACCCGTAACCTAGTCCTACATGTAAGGTATCGAACTTGATATTTAAGTTTTGGGGTTTGAGGTCTTACTGCCTAGATAATGAAGCTGGGTAGCATGTTCTGAATGTCGACTACTATCGGAATGAGAAGTCAAATTGTCAAGAATGTCTCACACTTGGCAACCCAATATACACTTTTCTACAGTTAAAGGCATAATGTTTTAGTCCGACTTTATTTTCTCTGACGTCTTTTTTCTAATAAATTTAAATTCTCACACAAGCAATTCGGCATGTTCACAAGTTCCGTTGGCCTACACTTCAGTTGGTTGTAATGTGATAGAAGCTGGGAATGCGGGGTTTTTTTGCTTCTGTCTGAATTTGAATTTATTAGAAAAATAAATTAGCGTAAGTAAAGTTCAAATGAAGCAATATGACTTCAGTTTGTGGAAAAGCGTCAATGTGGGCTGCCAATATTCCTACAAGTAAGATGTATCACATGTTATTGATGTTTTTCGTGCCAAGTCTTACTGCCCAATTAACGGACTTGTGTGGCATGTTCCAATGTTGACTTGATATCAGAACAAGTGTCCAAATTTTTTTCAGGAATATCTAGCACAAATATGAAGGGAGGCGTCTTACACTGTCAAACTACCCGTTACCATGGTACATGCATCTGTGCACGTTTCTTCTTGCGGTGCCATAAATCTAGCTCGTACTATTTAAATACCATAATTCTATGAAGCAAATGATGACCAAGTTCACTAAAATGGCATATGTTTTAAAATTTACAGACTGACCTGAAATTCAAGGGTGGATTCGGTGCCCTTTTCGATTTTTTCAAAGAAACATTGCTTTTCATTATCTGGCAGTTCAAACGTCAATTCGCCGGCTAAGGATGTTGCAATAAATAGCGCTAAAATGCAAAATAACTGTAAATATTGTTCCATGGTGATATGCTGCTGGATAAATAAATTAGACTAGGTAAATATTCCTTCCTGGCTCAGTATTAACTGCGTAGATTCATACACGATTCTCACACGTTGCTGGTTTGTTTGTACAATATGGCGAATGAACGTGGCATAATTTGGCTGTATACCGGAACTAGTGTTAACTTCAGTATTAAACCAAAGCAAATTGTTCCCAGATAAAGTATCTTGGCTCATTAATGTTTCCAGGAGAACGGGTGCTCGATGCGAGCTTAATGTTTAAAAAAAAAAAAAAAGCAGTAACCTGAAGGGGAACAAAATCATACAAAATTTCCTCAGATTACCCCGATCTGTCAAAGTACCATGTCTATCATACTATAAAAGAGGCTTTGTATGAAAGACTGGGTCCCATGTCAGGGCGGGTCAAAGCAGGTAATCTGAGACAATTTTGTCACTCGCTATGAAATTTTTACCTCAGTTTATTGTTTTTGTTAACATTAAGCTCGCGTCGAAAACCTGTAAATGTAAAAAAAGGAAAAACATTTTTAAAGATATGATAATATTTGAACAAAAACAATTAGTCCACATGAAAATGTTTAACAGTGTTGAAAATGAAGTTGAAAAATATTACAAAGGTACAATACCAACTGGTTTGTTACGTATATGTAATTAAATTGCTTGTGTGTCAGTTTTAATTTTTTTATTTTATTTTATTTTATTTTTTTGTTTCATTACATTTATTGTAAGGATTTTATTTTACTGGAATTGGTATTTTTCCCAGTAAATTTAGTCTTTTGTTTTGACCTGTTTAGAACGTAAATGTTTGCTTCGTTTTTTATCTTTAGCAGCAGCAGAGAGGGTGAACCCTACAACTTTGTAGAGACCTTATTTTTGAAAATTAAGGGTTCCCTGAAAAAAAGAAGTTTTTGTCTTAATAATGAAAACTTCTTTAATTGACCAGATTTTTTCACAATCTGGTCACGTGCGTATGTCATTCACCCTCTCTGCTGCTATAAATTAAACAGCCATATAGATATTATCAAAAATAATGAGTATTGGAGAACCACACTCAGCTAAATTAGCTCGAGAGCGACTAAAGGCAATTAAAAAATATCTACCCGTTCGTGATTCTGTTAAGCAACAACTACAATCGCGTCAGGAATCTCAAGTTGAATTTGAGGAGGATACAAAAAAATTATTTAAACCTATCACTGAGACCACTAAAGGTATTCAACCTGTGTTGGAGAAAACCGCTGAAGTAACTGGAAAAATAGCAGAAGGAACTGAAAAAATAGCAAGAAGAACAAAAAAGACAAAAAAATTTTACGTGAACTTCCAGCCGAAATAGCTGCTGCGATGCCAGTTCCGGAAATTCTTGAAGGTATTGAACAAGTTCGTGGTGAAATAGGTGATATAAAGGGTCGTATACAAGAACCAGAAGAACCAGAAGAACCAGAAGAACAAGAAGCGAGGGAGAGAGTTGCGTTGAGTGATAAATTTATGGAAGGTACTATTAGTTATATTGAAAAAATTGAAAATTCAGGAAATTTAGCTATATTTGCTGTGAAAAGTTTCAGTGATCGAAAACGGTATTTAAAAATTGAATATGCTGATAAATCTGTAGGTCGTGAAGATTGGTACAAATGGATATTTCGTATATACTATAAAACTAATCAGGCTAGAAATAGTGATTCCAGATATATTGATTATATGAATGCAATAGATAATTATATTGCCTTTATACAATTATCACCAAAACAACAACAACAAATAATAAAACAACGACAATATCAACGACAACAACAACAACAACCACAACAACAAACACAACAACAAACACAACAACGAGAACGACAACAAGCACCACCAAAACAAAAAACATTTGAACAATCACTTCGTGATTATCCAGAACCACAAAAAACACCACCGAAACCAAGTAAAAAAACATCACCGAAACCAAGTGAAGAAGAAGAATTTCAAGACGCTCCCGGAGCAACTGGAAGTGGTTTAGGAAGTGGTCTTATTACTTGTCCCAATAACGTTCTTGCTGATGTCGATCGACTAGAAATTCTCATCGGAGGAAAACGAGCTGGTAATAATTCCCCAGAAATCATTAATGAAGCAGCTGATATTTGCAAACGATTATTTAGTGGCGGCATCATGGATATTAATGTATATCGATCTCTTATTAATGAAATCAGTGACGATTATTATAGTGATTAAGTATGTAATTAGTGATAAAATCACTTAATAATAAAATGATCATACACAATACTCGTGGACCTACCATGGTCAGGGTAATAAACTCTCGATTACCTGTATACAAAACGACCTACGGAGATGGATTAGGTGATGTTGTTCAGGGTCTGTTTAGAAGGATAGCCCCAAAAGCAATACCGATTGCAAAGCAGCTGGGAATGAAAGCTATTGATGTTGTTCGTGAAAAAGGTATAGGCGCTGTTGGTAATCTCGCTAGCAAAGCATTCTCAGCAATTAAAGATAGACTATCACGATTAATACGACGAAAACCTCAACCTGTGAAATTACCTAGTACTGAAGTGATGCCAGCAAATGTCAGTAAAATAATAAATCAAGCAGCTAATCAAAAACTAGCGGAGTTAGCTGATATCCCGATGTCGGAAAAGGAAAAAAATATAACCGCTAGTCTGATAGCAGGAAGTGGTCTTCGAGTTAGACGAAGACGATAATAATAAAGATGTTTAAGCGCATATCTGACCCCGCGTTTGACATGGACGCACCAGTTCTCAAAGATGAGTCTGTGCGCGATTATCAATATTATTCTTACGACGCAAGAATTCCAAATCAACGTGGAAGAATCGAATTACAGGTTCAAGATACAAGTAGGTATTTCTTACCCGCTGAAGCATTTATTGAAGTAGAAGGTGAAATTTTAAATAACGCTGTTCCTGCAGCACCAGTAGCATACGCCGCTGATGTTAGGGTTGGTTTCGTTAATAATGGTATTATGGCGTTATTTGACAGCGCTACGTACATGATTGACGGAAAAAATATTGAATCAATCCAGAAAGACGTTGATGTTGCAACGACAATACTAGGCCTTGCAAGATACAGCGACGATTACTCAAGATCAGCTGGCCCGTCAATGATGTTTGTCAAGGATACTTCTGACCACCCTGACAGTAGAAATCAGGTTTTTCGACAACCAAATAATCGAGCTGTTCCTGCTGTTGCTGTTGCTATTGAAGATCTATATTTTCCAAATCCAGAATTTAACTTAGGATTTGCAGCACGTAGATCAATGTTAAAAGGTGATAGGAGAAGATTTTCATGTGCAATTCCACTATCACATATCTTTGGATTCTGTAGAAATGTTAGAAAAGTCATTTTCGGAGCCAAACACACAGTTGTACTCGTACGAAAAGGTGATGATAATGATGCATTATGGAGACCTATTGGTGATCCTGGTATAATAATACTAACAAAACTTTCCCTGTGGATGCCAGTAATGACTCCGTCAATATCCGAAGATGACCGGTTGTTATCTTTCATGAGTCAAGGCGGTAAATCAACTTTGTCATGGTTAACAATGACTACTGATGCTATTCAGAGTGCAATTGATGGTTTATTTACGTGGCAGATAGCTTCTCAGCAAGGTGTTTCTGCACCGCGACATATATTTATTGCGTTTCAAAATATTGTACGAATAAACGATCAAACACGTAGTTACATGATATTTGACCAACTCGGTGTTTCTGAGGTTTCATTAAGGATAAATGGACATCAAGAACCATCCGAAGATATATTACTGAATTTCGATCAAAATCATGTAGCACGTGCATATCATCGTCTTATGTCGTTCATGGGACGTGATCAAAATATTGATACTGGTTTACAAATATCGCAGCTAGATTTTACAACGCTGTATCCGATTTATTACTTTTCGATAGAACATTTAGATTTAACCAGACAATCTGTTGTAGATATTCATTTTCGAGCTCGTGTGACAATAGGAGTTATTGCTAATTACAGAGCAATTGCTGTTATACTCAGCGATAAATCGATGTTACTCGAAGGTGTTGGTGGACGAATGAGAGTTATTGATGCTCCAGTAGAAAATATGTAAAATATTTTCTAAACATGTAATTAGATCGTTCATAATAATTATAATGTCATATCATCACGTTAGTGTGAGTCTGACTCCTGGTCAGATTAAAAGGCTGCAATCAGCATCAAAAAATAATTGTGGAATAAAAATATCGCTAAAGCGAGAACAAATGACCGGTGCAAATAAACTATCGTTGACCGAGCGTCAGTTTAAAAACTTCAACGACGCTAAAAAATCAAATAAAGGCGTCAAACTTAATCTTTCTGCGGGCGCCATCAAAGACATCGCTAAAACAGGTGGTATATTTCCACTTCTCGCAGCAATACCAGCATTAATAGCAGCTGCAGCACCAGTTGTTGCAAAGGCAGCTGCGTTAGGCGCTGTTGGAACAGCTGCTGGAATGGCGTTAAAGAAAGCAACCGGAAAAGGAATCAAAAAAAAAGGAAAGGGTCTAAGATTACCAGGGACTCCACACTGGTACGGAAAAGGCCTAAGATTACCAGGGACAGTTTACTAATAACACCCATGTCCAATTTTGATTTACTTAATGCTGCTAAGCAATTAAAAATAAAAAATTTCAGAGGTGTTTTTATGCGCGATCAATTACCTACCGCTGCAATGCAACATGAAACCGGTATTATTAATCTCGATAAAAATTCTGGCCCAGGCACGCACTGGGTAGGATATGCAATTGATCCACGTGGAATTATTTATTTCGATTCGTATGGATTAGCACCACCGAAAGAATTTCTTCATTATGTCAGTAATAATACTGCTCCAATCTGGTATTCAACGCTACCGACACAAAAAATAACTGATCCTCCAATATGCGGCCGTGAAACCCTCGCTATGCTTGATGTTGTATCAAAATCAACAGCACCGCCTCATAAAGTCGTGCACGCGTTCACTACGTTACGTCATAGTACTTAAACTGATATCAGTAAATATAATGGTAGATATTTACGGAAGATCCTCAGGTAGAGCTCAGAAGATTGATTTATCTAAATATGCAACCATTAATCAGCTCAGAAATGAAATCGATGATTTATTAAATATCACGAGTGTGGATCAAAATGAAGTCGTCGTTTTTCAGGATAAACAAGGACGATTAAAAACGAGTAACATACAACTATTAGATGTACTTGTATGAATTCCCAACGCGGTTGTTAATAATGTCGTTACTTTCACTGATCAGGGTAAAATACAGGATTCCGGTAAGTCGGTTAACGATTATGTTAAGAAAACTGGTGATGTATTTACCGGTGACGTTATTATGTCAGGAAGAAAAATTACGTATCTTGGAGATCCAATCGCAGATACAGACGCAGCAACAAAAAAATACGTCGATGATCAAGAATCCAAATACGTGTCAGTGCGCGGTGGTACAATGCGCGCATTTCTCGACATGAATAATAATGGTATTAATAATCTCAGAACACCAGAAACAGATTTCGACGCCGCAACGAAGAAATACGTCGACGATAAGGAAATTCCAATAACTACTTCATTAACGACTATCAATGATGGAATTGCTTCATTTAGAACTGAATATTTTAATCACGTACAAACATTTCTAAATTTTCGTAGAAATATAAACAGATCTATTAATGACTTTTTTGGAACTCCACCAAATGTTATTATTAATCTCGCTGACATTAACGCAAGACTCAACGATATCATTAGTGGTATTCCTAATATTATTCAAAAAACTAATCTCGTTAAAATTCCTCACAAGCAGATCATTAATATCGTGTAAACAGTCGCATCAGGAAAGGCAACATGGACACCGGAAAATAACACTTTTAAACACACTGCAGAGGTTACTGGTGTATACAGATTATCTGTATTTAGTAGTGCAAAATTCAGTATATTTACCACATTTCCATGGCGTCATTCAACCGATGATTTTTCTTGAATTGTGTCTATAGTGTTAAATAAAGATACTGAAGAAACATTTATGCTAATAGCGAATGATAAAAAGTTAACCGCAGCGACTTATTGGTGGTGTATTGAATTTGTAGCTGAAACTCCCGAATTAATTACTTAAATAAGTATAATGAATCAAGAATCATTTATCGACGTTCAACGTCACAGATACGCTCAAGTATGTGAGTGTCAAACTAAACTAAAAAATATCATCGACGATTACACGATAAAGGTAAAAAAAATCGTCGTCGTATGGTCGTTATTGATATAATGGTATACTCGGTTTCTGTTGTTATTGCTGGAAGTGGATTAATATTATCAACAATAACGATGACAGCGCCTGCAGTTGTAACGATTATAGTTTCAACAGCAACAACATGCGCAGGTATTTTCAGTATTATCTCTAAAAAAAATATCTACGTGTACGAATGATAAACTAAACGAGTACGTGATGAAATTGCACACAGCAACAGCCGCATACACTAAATTATGCTCGTATATTTCAGCGTATCTAAGTGATGGTAAAATATCTGATGAAGAGTTCGTAACGATAATGAAAACCTACGATGAAGCATTTATAATCGCTAATGATAATCACGGAAAGATGGAGAATTAAATAATAACTATAATAATAATGTCAGAGTCGCGCGAACTATTACAGCAGATCGTGGCTAATACAACGCCGTCAAAAACTACTATGATATCATTAAGTTCAACCAATCCTGAATTTAGCGTTAATTTTCCGACTGCAATTCCAGCAAAGGAAATAGCATTAGTGCAATTACGAGTTTATTATAGTTGGCCTAATATCAGATCAAAACCGTTTGGTGGACAACAACCAAATAATTCACTGGTATTCGCGAATAAGAATAAACCGGATGGAACACCTGACTGGCAGGTTGTTGGAATTTCAACGGGCAGTTATCAAATAGAACAGATTAATGATGAATTCCAACGCAGAATTAAATCTATCACGGGGAAAGAATCTAAAATAGCGATTACTGTTCACGAACCAACACTATCTGCGGTTATTGAAATAAATTCTCCTGATTACTCCGTAGATATTTATCAGAGTTCGATTAGATCCGTGTTAGGATGGCCTGATGTCGCACCTGTTTATAATGGAGTTTCAGAACCAAAACTAGAAGAATTTAAAACGAGTGAAGAAAAATTCATTAAAAATCCAGAATATCGAGGAAAATATCCATGGAATCGTATATTATTTGAATCTGATTCAAACAATAATATATACTACTTTATCGATTTTGACGGTAAAAGAATTCCCAAGATGACTAGATCAGTATTTAATACTATCATTACGTCAGAAGGGAGGCAACGAGATATTATTGATGAAAAATTTTTAAAGGATTTTTTAAATACTCTTAAACCTGAATACGATAAAACGTTTAATGATTTAAGAAATTTACTTACTTCATTATCACAACATTATAATGAAAGTGTAAAGCAACAAATAATCGAGTTAATAAAACATTTAAATGGTATCTTATTCGATTTATACATCGCCAATCGAAGTATTATAAACACTACGACTAAAATCGATAGTATTTACACAAGTCCAACATTAATACAAGTATTTTTTAATTATTATAAAATAACAGAAAAAGATTTACAAACATTTGTTATACCAGATTTAAATAACGCTGAAATGAAGAAATCACTAAATGATCTTATTGAAGAATATTATCCGGGAGTAATTGAATCGTGGAAACAAATAGCCCCACCACCGGCTATACTAAAACACAATAACAACCCCTTTGGTGCCGGTAGACATATATCACCGGGCATTGTAAACATAACAACAACAATTGCAGTCAATCTGGTATGTGATGTTATTGAAGGTAGCTATCAGGTAGATCTTTCTAAATCTAACCACCGCAGTGGCACTGCGGAGCAAGGGTACATATTATTCAGTTTTAGCCCGATTGTTCCACCAGGCTGGCTAATTGTGCAGAACCAATTAACCCCGTTTACCTGCGAGTTCATAATCCATTTCTGACAAGAATAAATTTCAAACTCACTGACCAGGCAGGAAACATTCTGGACACGAGAAACGAATCTCTTAATATAAACCTGTATGTACGCTCATAGAACGTCTGATTATTTAATCAGGGCATAATCTGATGAGTAAATACATAATCAATTTTCTATGATTAAAGCAATTGTATATATAATAAAGCGAGATAACTCGGCTATCTCTCTGCAGTAAATTGAACGATTATTTCCCTTACTACGTTATCTGTACAAACCCAGTTATATGTACGTGTATAGCGTATATTAGTCCGTCTGTCTGTTACCTTAACGAACTATAACTTTATGCGTGCAAAATTATTTTATGAATTTTGAAAAACTGAAGTACAATTCTACATTCTATTAGTAATACAAGTTCTGTGAGACAGCGTAAATATTATATATATACTTAAATTTAACTATATCATTGATAAGAGAACGATAGCCGAAATGGTAAGACGGTTTGACGTAGATCGAAGCTCTACAGACTCTCGCGTGTTCGAGTCTCAAAAAATGCTAAAGATATTATCTTGCATTTGCGACTGATGCTTATTTAATTGGGGGGGAACCCGGAGTATTTCCTCGATATCCACAACAGACAAAATACACTCTCCTATCATACACCCTTGAGGGGTGTACGTTTTACACTCCCGGGGTTTTGTATGGGGGGAGAGTGTACAAAATCTGTTGGACGTAGACAAGATTCCCCCTCGTCATCACCATTTGTATATATTTCATGTTCATATATCATTAGGATAAGTTTATGTTTGTGCCGTCCAAAATCATAAACCATTTGTATATATTCATAACCATACAATCATTAGGATAAGTTTATGTTTGTGCAGTTCAAAATCAAAATCATAAAACCATATATCACAAACAAAACAGCTCCCTGACAAAACAAAAAAAAAAAAGAAAGTCATGGGAGCTAATATTTTTTTATATTAAATATATAAATATATATATAATGAACCAAGAAAACATCAATGATATTATTTCTGCTATTAAAACACTAAAACATAACGGAATAAAAATATCTGATAATCTCGACCCTCAGAAAATTATGTGCGATTTTGAATTACTGCAACAGAGAAAATTCGATAATAAATATACACTATCTTCAAACTACAGATTCATAAAATTAATTTATCAAGCCATGCTTGAATCACTAGCCATGGTAAACGACAATCAGGTAAAGCTATTTGCACCTCTTGCACGTTCTATCGAAAATATTAAATCCGAACTGTCTCACGAGTACGAAAGAAAAAAAGATTGTGGATAATCGTGTAATGCAATTAAGAAAGATTATGTTATCTGATTCTGTAAAAAATGATAATGACGCTGAGAGCGATGAAGATGAACCCATGACAGAGTCAGTGACTGTAATTATGGCTAAACAAAACCCTTGGGAAAATTAACAGAGTCGAATTATTTGTTTTTGTAAGAATAGAGAGTTAGACATATTCAAATACTATCCGCTGATTATATATTTTTGAAAGGGCAGATCTAGTAATATTATTTGCGACAAATTGTACCGATCGTGGTACTATGTCAAAGTATTTGGCAGCAGAATTAATTGATTCAAAACTAATTTCTTCCCCAGTTTCTGTATTCACTGATTTAATAGCTCTCTTTCTGTATAATTTACACCTTCCTGTGTTTCCCCGTGCAGTATTCTGACTTTGTGTAATAACCTGTAAATTAGATAACCGATTATTCTGGAGGTCTCCATCAATGTGGTCAACTACAAGTCCATCTTTAATGACCCCAAAATGACATTCAAATATGAATTTATGAGATAAATATCTTTTTTTCTTGCCATTATCAGTAAATCTAAGATAACCAGTATTATCAATACTACCGACTGGTTTTTTCAATCTGCAGTTTCTAATCACGCCATCACGAGATGCTTCATAATTGGTAAGGATTGGATGTGACACAAACTCATTTTGCTCCATTTATATATAATATTATTTGTCTAAATCATTATTTTGAAATCTAACCAGATAATCTTCTTCTGTCTTTATAGGAGATTTACCTGATAATGTGTTATTTTTTTTGTCATAATATCGTTTTAGTTCTCTATACTTTTTTCCGCCACATTTTAGGCACAATTGAGTTTTTCCTCTTACTCCAACACCGCATTTCACACACGGTATTGGTCCTGTACTTCCATTTTTGATACTCTGTGCATGATTTCCGCAGTATTTGTTCACACACGATTTATTACAAGTAGAAGTATATCCAATTTTGAGCCAAGCACATTTGTTTTGTGTTTCAATCATATACAAAAGATTAATGTTCAATTAAATATTTGCCCTAATTATAATGGAGGAATTATCCGTTATTGAACCTTCCCCTGCTAGATTTGACCTTGACAGACTATCAGAATATAAACTTAGTACTTCGATGCAGGATCTGACATTAATGGTAACCGAACGTATTCGTGAAGCAAAAAAGGAATTTCGTGACGATGGTGCAGTTCATGTATGGTCAACATTCAGAGTTGGAAATGTTATTAATATGATGAATGACAAACGAGGAAAAGTAATTATTAATCACCTTGATAATCAAAAATATTTTATTTTAATAAAATTTATTGTAAATACAGAAGAAGATATTTGGATTATTCGTGATAAACGTGATCCAGTCCGTGTGCAGCCCGGGGGTAATATTGTTCTTTTAAGTAATAAATCTAAGCCAGGAATACTTACTGGCATTGATAAACCCTATTATATACAGAGTTATCCAGCAACTGCAGTTGTCTATGGAATATTTCCGCTGAATGATAAACCTAATATTACAGATCTGAAACCGATGAAAATATCGAGAATAAACTGCGTAGCTGAACGAGTTACAGAACATTTTACAAATGCGATACGTGGTAATGGTTTAACTGATTTAAGATATAAAAAAATAAACAAATGGGCAGAGTCCGTTAAAGATACTGGTGCATCTATTAAGGATGTCGCTGAGCTAGAAAAGTTATTAAGATTTCCAATAACAGTAAAAACACTAACCGGAGAGATATTATACGAACCAAAATATATAAAAAATGGAAACCCTATAACAATCGTTGATCATAATGCACATGCATGGACTAATGCTGTAACGATATTTCCACGAGATAGAAAAGTTAAATTTTATAACGGTGATATATTTGATTTTATTAAAAATATCAGCAAAAGCGACCCTGTGTCTGTTTGGTTATTTCAGAGTTCGGAATATAATCATTACGATCAGTTTGTACGGCCTAACGGTGATATTTATCGTACAGAATCTCTTAATGAAGAAATGGAACATCTTGCATTGAAATATACATCTGATGATGTCATAGTTGGACAATTATTAAATAACTGCTTTACCGTACCATCGGTTGCTGCCCATTTCGCTCAGGAGAAAAATTCATGGAAAACGACACGATCAGAATTCCTTGAAGATGTCAAGAAAAGTTGTATAGAATATGGTCACGGTGGGTTATGGAACACCAAATATAACCATAGTGATGTTATCTCAGTTGATATGGTAGCGTGTTATCCTGGGAGTTTTCTTGGATATGGAGTATGTTCTAAGTACTTTAAGAGATTCGGACATCCTACACATGACATGACCAGGGTTGCGATAAACGGATATTTACCAGATTTTGACTTAACCGGATTTGCTCATGTAGAATTATTCGAATTTGCAGAAAATCTCCATCCGATTACTTATGCTTGGTTTGGAAGACATTTTTCAGAGCGATGTTGGGTTCCGATAGTACTATTGCGGTATATGCTTGATGCTGGATTTTTAATATCGTTGAGAGTAACTGAAGCGATTATATCGTATAATTCACAGAAGCAAGTTTGGTTACCAGAACCGAACAGATTTAATATCGATGACACTAAAAAGAATTCCCTGATATTGATGAAGATCATATTATTAAAATAAATAAATGCAGGAATGAACATGATGAGAAATTTGCAAAGGATCTCGGTAGAAAGATAATCGGTAAATTTACTCAAGGTGGTTCATACGATTATAAACGAGCGTGTACAAGATTGATTATGGACGACGCTGAACTAGATTTTATAATCGCTGATACAACGGAGAAAAATACGTTTATAAACAGATGTAATGCTTATTTATCAGATGGAACAAAACTAGGTACCATTGTGAGCTACCTTGATGGCGAGTCACCACAATTTACTCATTTAAGATCTTCGATGTTAGCTTATGTTTCGATAAACCTACTATCGATGATAAATAAATTTCCTCATCACGCTGTCAGAGTCGCTACGGATTCATTTTATGTACATAAAAATATAAAGATTTATTAAAACTCGGTAATGGTGAATGGGGAACATGGAGAATAAAACAAGAAAATATATTTAATTATTCTGAATCTGCAGATGTTGAAATTGCGGAGACATATTACAGAAATAATAATCAAATATTAAAGTCATCTGCACCATCTGTGTATGATCCTATATCTAGACATAAGACCGTTTATCTTAATGGGTGTGGTGGTTCAGGTAAAACAACTCGTGTAATTAATTTATTTATAAATAATAATTCGGATATAATTGTTTTGACACCTACACATAAACTTGCTAGAGAAATAAAGCAACGAGGAGTAAAATCGTGTACATATCACAGTTTCTTTAGATGGTGTGGAGACACATGGACTCCATCGCGGATGGGTGAGAAATATATACATAAATATATTATATGGGACGAGATATGCACAGTGTCGTTAGAAACACTAAAAACATTTCTTGATTGGTTATTAACAAAGAATACTGCTGTGATTATGTGCGGCGATCATGGTCAACCACCACCTTTTGTTGGAGAGTCTCCACATGAATGGCTAAAGAATAACGTAGATTATTATGAAGAAATAAATGATGACCATAGAGCTATCGATGAACCGCTGAAGGAATTTAAAAGATTAATCAGACTTCAGCCAGACAGAGTACAATGTGAGATAATGCGAGGAGTAATTCCAGAGACTTCTATGAATGAATTTTGGACTTCATGGAATCCCGCTGATTTGATAGTCGCGAGTAGAAAGATAGTTCGTGATGAACTACAGGATAAATTATTTTTGTTACATAAAGAAAAGTTTTCAGATCTACCTGTACCTTTGTGTTATCGCCCAGCAGATACTCGACGACAGAATATTGAAGTTGAAATACCAGGTGGAGACATTGAAAATGTCCGGGTACATAATCTTGTCTTGAATGGTATTATTTTAGTCGATATTAATGTCGTTGAGAATGCGCTGAGTATGAATAAATCACCGTGGGTGTTAGGATACGCTATAACGATTCACTCTTCACAAGGATTAACTATAACTGATACTAAAATCTGGATTGTAGATGATCGTATCGAATGGTCAAACTTAGTCTATCTTGCAGTATCTCGTGTTAGAAGAATAACTCAACTACATAGGGTTATTATGAATTTTATAGAAAATAATGATCAAACTATTAATAATGACGTAATAAGAAAAAAACTATCTGGTTATAAGCAGTGTGACAAAAAAAAAAATCGTAATTTTGATATTGATGTTGAATTTATTATAAAACTAAAACAATTACAAAATAATCATTGCGCAAGTTGCAACTGTAATATGTCATGGCAGTGTTCGAATCCAAGACAATTTACCGTAGACAGAATTAATAGTGATCTCGGTCATACACGTGAAAATGTAATGCTGACTTGTCTTGAGTGTAATCGACGTCGAGGTTCTGGACGTTTACAAAATTGAGCTTGGTGGTAATTGCGTATCCTCAGGAATTACTTGTAATTGTTCACGTACAAATCCACGTTGAGGGGCGTAGAATCTAGTCTGTATATTGGAGGTCTACCAGTGGATCTAACCACGCTAGAAATTTTATGTGTAGTCACGCTCCAGATAGGATCGGTTGCTCTTTTTTTACCACCTTCAAGTTCGCCAGGTTCATATAAATATCTAACTGTAACATTACCTAATACTGGTTGAGAGAAAGATTCATGTCGGCCGTAGCCATTGGGTATGTATTTTTTTTTTGATCGCATTAGAAGGTTTCATGGAAGTTGCACGAGTAATTTCATTATTCAACGCAGCTATCACACTCGGTAATCTTGCAACCCATTCACGAGATCTATCTTTGAAGTCAGTAGATATTTCCTTTGCGTATTGGTATCCGAATAACCGCTCGGCAAGTGTTCTATTAAATCGTTCAACGATTGCCTGATCACGATGAATTTCAGTATATCCTCGTCTGATTTTAACATTATGTTTCTTCATCAACGCTGATACTACTCCAAGAAATTCTTTACCGGGATCAACCTGTAGTAGTTTTGGCCATCGTAGACCACCACGTTGATAAATTCGTTCAAACGCAGATGCAACTTCGGATGCTGTTTTCGTTGATAATGGCTCCGCTTCTTTATATCTACTAGCAATGTCAACGACAGTTAACGCGTATTTGTATGTGCGTGATTTTCGTCCACGTGTTTTAATGGTATCGTGTGGTAAAAACAAAATATCCGCTTGATGAACTTCATTAGGGACACTAACATCAAAATGCGCGTAATGAATTTTTTTAGGTGGACTTAGGAAGATTTGCCATATTGCCTGTCGTGCTAACCATGATGCAGCGACATCACGTGAAACTTTTGCTGCTTCGGCGAGTTTACTAATAGCTGCTTTACCTCTCCAAAATCCTCTCGGGGAATAATAAACAGATTCCATTATGATAGTTATATAATTAATTACCAGCCCCTAACACCAGTTTACCTTTCATAGCAGTTTTTACTAGAAAACTAGCTAATTTTTCTCTGAGAGATTTATTAGGTATAGAATTTAACGCGTGAATCAATTTCACATCCGCAAGATGTCGGTGTTGCAAATCCTTACTTTTATACGCGACATCGTGAACGTGACACGCTTGATCGATCTTATTTACTGGATACTCTCCTGGTTTTGGTTGATCTTGATCATCGAGTCTGATATCGAGACGAGTTCCAGGACCACAATAATTATATCCGGGTAAATGTTTCTCACCGGGATATTTAGCCCATGGAGTTCCTGGTAATTTTCCTAACGAAGCAGCGATATCACCCCCACCTGTCTTTGTTGGAATAAATTTATATTTCTTGGTACCACATTTCACACACTTGCCTGTAAGTGCACGTCTTTTATTTCTTGTTGTTATTGTTGTTAATTCAGTAGTATCGGTAGGTGCTCTGCATCGAACACAATATAGACTCATATTATTTATTATATGGATATAATTGACTTTTCTGCGACACGAAAACAAGAACCAGTAAAACACCATCCAGCGCTTCCGAATTCTATCAGAATGATTATAATAGGCCCATCTGGAAGTGGGAAGACGCAATTATTGCTTAATCTAATAATGCGATGGCTGAAGTGGGATAAATTATATTTAGTAGCGCCATCTGTAGATGATCAGCGATGTTATGAAGTACTTAAGGATTTTAATGAAAACGCAAAATCGTTGCACGAAGACAATGTCATAGACTTTATTAGTGATATTGATGAAGCGCCATCCGTAGATGATCTCAGGGCCACTGGCCCTCATGGATTCATTAATAATTTAGTGGTGTACGATGATGTTATGCTGGACAAACAATCAAATCCAGCTAGAATATTTTCACGAGGTAGACATAAAAACACAGACGTGATTTATGTTACACAGAGATATACACAAATTCCAAAAGTAATCAGAGACAACTGTAATGTTTTAGTTGTGTTTAATGGCGTAGATAATCATACGCTGCAGAATATTTATTATACTTGGTGTTCAGGCGACATGGACATGAATAAATTTAAAAATTTCTTTTCAAAAGCACAAGCTGCTCCATTTGGTTTTGTAACGATAAATTTACATGATCCTAGGTCAAGATATCGCAACGGACTTGATATAATTTTTGGATAAAAATCATAACAGCAGAGAGGGTGAACCTATGATCATTTTATTATTAAGTATGTAATTAATGATAAAATCACTTAATAATCGTCACTGATTTCATTAATGAGAAACCGATATACATTAATATCCATGATGCCGCCACTAAATAATCGTTTACAAATATCAGTTGTTTCATTAATGATTTCTGGGGAATTATTACCAGCTCGTTTTCCTCCGATGAGAATTTCTAGTCGATCGACATCAGCAAGGACATTATTGGGACAAGCAATAAGACCACTTCCTAAACCACTTCCAGTTGCTCCGGGAGCGTCTTGAAATTCTTGTCTTTCTTCTTGTTCTCGTTTTAATATTTTTTTTTGTATTTCTCGTTTTAATCTATTGTATTCTTTCTTTTCTTCTTGTTCTCGTTTTAATCTATTGTATTCTTTCATTTCTTCTTGTTCTCGTTTTAATCTATTGTATTCTTTCATTTCTTCTTGTTCTCGTTGTTGTCTTTCTTGTTGTTCTCGTTGTTGTCTTTCTTCTTGTTGTCGTTGTTGTCTTTTTTCTTGTTGTCGTTGTCTCAATTTATTGTATTTTTTCATTCCTTCTTGTATTTCTCGTTGTTGTAGCTCTTGTTGTAGTTGTTGTGCTCGTTGTTGTGTTTGTTGTATTTCTCGTTGTAGTTCTCGTTGTGGTGGTGCTTTTTGTTGTTGTTGATATTGTTGTTGTTGATATTGCTGTTGTTGATATTGCTGTTTTTCAATTAATTGTTGTTGTTGTTCTGGTTGTAATCGCATGAAGTTAATATATTCATCTATTGCATTCATATAATCAACATATCTTAAATCACTTTTTCTAGCCTGATTAATGTCATAGTGTATACGAAATATCCATTTGTACCAAGTATCACGATCTATATATTTATCAACATATTCAGGTTTTAAAAATTGTCTTCGATCAATATAATTATTCTCAGCAATTATAGCTAAATACATTGGACTTTTAACGTTTTTAATAATATCAATAGCATCTTCGGTAAATTTGTCACTCAACGCAACTCTCTCCCTCGCTTCTTGTTCTTCTTGTTCTTCTTGTTCTTCTGGTTCTTCTGGTTCTTCTGGTTCTTGTACACGACCCTTTATATCACCTATTTCACCACGAACTTGTTCAATACCTTCAAGAATTTCCGGAACTGGCATCGAAGCAGCTATTTCGGCTGGAAGTTCACGTAAAATTTTTTTTGTCTTTTTTGTTCTTCTTGCTATTTTTTCGGTTCCTTCTGCTATTTTTCCAGTTACTTCAGCGGTTTTCTCTAACACAGGTTGAATACCTTTAGTGGTCTCAGTGATAGGTTTAAATAATTTTTTTTTATCCTCTTCAAATTCAACTTGAGATTCCTGACGCGATTGTAGTTGTTGCTTAACAGAATCACGAACAGGTAGATATTTTTAATTGCCTTTAGTCGCTCTCGAGCTAATTTAGCTGAGTGTGGTTCTCCAATACTCATTATTGATAATATCTATATGGCTGTTTAATTTATAGCAGCAGAGAGGGTGAATGACATACGCACGTGACCAGATTGTGAAAAAATCTGGTCAATTAAAGAAGTTTTCATTATTAAGACAAAAATGGTTTTTTTTCAGGGAATCCTTAATTTTCAAAAATAAGGTCTCTACAAAGTTGTAGGGTTCACCCTCTCTGCTGCTAGTAGCATGGATACTGGCGCGGAATCATTGTTGGAAATAATTATAGGTTACAGCATTTGTATGGGAAAACATGAACGAGTTATTTCGGATAGATATACTGCACGACCTTGGGAGTGAAGTATATCCATCCGACAAAACGAGTTCATATTTTCCCCATACAAATGCAATAACATTTTTATTATATGCTCATTTTCTTATTCTACCCAAGGCTTAATTATATAAACAAAAATACATTACAAGAAACAAAGTAATTGAATTTATGCTGTATTCTAAAATAAATACACAAGCGCAGATTAATCAGTACACAGCAACAATATTAATGCGCACGTAACTCCACCCAGCGAAATTTTAGTTTTGGTCTACTTAAAATTTAAATTTAGAGTCATATTGTGAATGAATTCGCATTGTAACAACTTTTCCATTTGGTCTGGAATGAATAGATTTTTATATTTTTGTCGATTTTCTAAATTTTGTGATTATGGACTGGATTTATCTGTGTCAATTCTAAATGAAGTAACATATGATTTGAGCAGCGAGGGAGCAGTCTTGACTCATCTGCATGTGTGTTTCTGTTCCGTCGTTGAATGTTTGGAATCATAATGTGGGAAAAGTATGAACTATTTCAGTTGTAATTATCAAAAAGACGCTATGGAATATAATGTTCATTTCATTTTGAGTGCGGGAAGGAGGATGTTATTGCACTTGGAATGTAGTCGAAATTACAGTATAATTTCGAAATGTGTAATGAAGCTTTAGAACCCACGACATAGCTTATGTAATCCGGAATTGCAGAACTAAGAAAGTACATTTTGAGGAAATTCATGATGTAAAACTGTCAGTATATTTTTGTCATTCTTATTACCAGCTAAAGAAGACACTTTTATGCCTGGTCACTTGCATGTTATTTGTAGCGACCCCAGCAATTTTATGACCTGTCTGGCGTCTATCGCCAGCTTAAATCCGAAACATTGTATCAAAATAGTTAACGCGGAATATTACAAAGCCGCTTGTATGTGGCAGTCCACGAAACAGCTGCTTTTGTTAATTCAGAACAAAATTTAATGAACCAAACCTACATGAGTGTACATGATTTGTTTACGAAGTAGTTCCTAATACACTATACTACTATTGGGCACACGTGTCGTGCACGTGCGTACAATACGAAGGTGTTCAATATCGTAAAATATTGCACGACTCTGACAATGTAAAGTTAACGGAGACAAAAATGAACATATAATAAATAGAGGATCTCAAATGGGTAATGATTTAATATTGAATTTATGAAATGAGTTGAATAATATCCATCATTACCCATTTGAGATTCTTTTTATCACATAGTTTTTATTTCAGTGGAAATTAATTAGATAGAAAGAAGAACAAATAATTTCGTTCATTCTGACAGACGGTGCACCTTTCATATGTTGTGCATAAAATATAGTCCCAAACAAAGTTGAACTAGTAAAAGTAGATTGAACTTTTTTACAAACTATCAATCAAAGAAAAAGCTTCCATCCGAATAAACATAACATTTTATTACGACAAAATCATTTTTCAAAACAGAATGATCAGTGAGATGTGATGCCACATTGTTTGATACGGTACACAGTAGGCCTAGAGTACATGTTTACCCTAAAATGCCACTTTCAGAACTAAACATTACATTGTTGCGATTTTCATGTGAAATAGGATTACTGGATGCAAAAATTCCCACATTTACTGCAATGCATTTGTGACCGGATATTTGCAGTATTTGATCTGGAACAATAGACTGTACAGAAGATGTAAACAAATTTCTTTTCGAGTCGGATTTGCATCCCATATATACTGCGTAAAGATGCTGTGGTTGGATAAAGTTCTGTCAGTTAGGAGACCCATTTATGTCCAGATTCTTCTGTGAACAGAGGTGAGTTTATTACTTCTGTAAGTTAACATTTAAACCACGCTTGTATATACGGTGGATTCTATATCTATGTCACAGATATACTGCCCTCTCCCCCCACCCCGCCACCCGCTATCAAATAAGCAATACCCTTAGTTTTACTTATTGTTGTTCTTGCCTTGTAGTTTTATGCCATTTTTCTTATGATGATATTGTTATACATGATGTAACAAACCCCTGTGGGGGTAACGTATCCATATTCAGACAGCCAAGATAATTTTTCCTCAATTTCCTTTCGCGAGTCGAGTTAAAAAATGGCGGCCAAAAATGTTCATTCAAAACAAAACATTCCAGAAGGCGGGGTTAAGAACGTTTTCTCACGATCCCAGCCAATCAGTAAAGAGGATACTGCACAATAATTTCATGGGCTTATTTGGACCAATCAGAATCACATAAAGTGATATTTTAACGTGTGGTAATATCAAAAATATGAAACTGCGCATACTGTAGGAAAACCATACCTACTATGTGATAATTTGATTTATTCATTTTATTTCAAGTCTTTAGTTGCATATTTGTCTAAATAACTGCATCTGATTGATTATAATTGGCGCATTTTATTTAGTCAGTACTAATTAAATATGTTGCTGTTCAAATACTGTCCCTCTTTACAATGTATATGAATAGCAGTTTCAGCACAGCAAAACTCACCAAATTCATGCTTGTAAACATTTTAACGGTATCCTTTGGTTTCTTATACAATGCGCTAATTGTATTATATTCATTATGCATTGATATATTTGATACCTATTACTCTGGAAAGTTACATTCATTGAGAGGGGGTTGTCTTGCCGTATTTTCTCCTATAGTCGAGATTTTTATTGACACGTGTCAATGCTTCTAAAATATGCGTATAAAGCTTCACAAGAGAAACTAATGTGTTTTAAATGCTGATAGTGTATTGACCAGTTATGTAAAATTATAAACCATAGTCATGCATTAATCGCTTGAGTGTAATATACGTACTTTATGTGTGATATGTTTTATATGTGTAAGTTGACTTGTACTGATGTGTAAGTTGACGTGTACTGATGTGTAAGTTGACTTGTACTCATGTGTATGTTGTGTATTGTATACACAAGAGGGTTATTTTAAAAAATTTAAATTTTATACTTTTTAGAACTTTTTGGTTTCTTTGAACCTGTCAATACTTTTAACGCCGATCGATAGTCAAAATAACCGTTCTATTACATTATCTGCAGTTGCAAAACGTTCTATTACATTATCTGCAGTTGCAAAACGTTCTATTACATTATCTGCTGTTGCAAAACGTTCTATTACATTATCTGCAGTTGCAAAACGTTCTATTACATTATCTGCAGTTGCAAAACGTTCTATTACATTATCTGCAGTTGCAAAACGTTCTATAACATTATCTGAAGTTGCAAAACGTTCTATTACATTATCTGCAGTTGCACAATCAGCACGCCATATTTCTTCAGATATAGGTGTGTAACATAAAATAGGGAAGTGACAATCATCTAGAATCATCGGAGAAGGAGAGTGAGGCGGATCCAGAAATATCATTTATCATTGTTTATTAGGAGCTTGAACAAGTATGGGAGGGGTATTTAAGAGGGAACCCACGGTAAAGGCACCTTTTGCATTTTAAGCGTTTCTAGCGTATAGTATTAACCATCTGACTGTAATGAAAACGTACTCTAGGAAACGTTCCACTTGTTTCATGCTCCTTGTTTCCTTTTGGGAGAGAGGGCTCCTCCCCAACCCCCAACTTGGATCCACCGTCAGGCAGGTAATTTTCTCCCTTGTGGATCTTCCAAAGCCATTCGTTTTTCAAAGGAGAAATTTTCTCCGGAGCAACTTTTCTCCCCTCTCAGATATTTTTATTTTCTCCTGGGGAATTTCAATCTCCCAGAGCCTTTTTTTCAGAGGCAAAAATAGTCTTCCCACTTGGAATAATTACTATAGGACTATAATTTCGGAGTTCAAAATTCCCTTTCGTGGAAACACCACTCCGCTTAATCATTATGCATTTTATACTAGTATGTAAGGTAGGAGAAAGTTATATTATCAGCTTAACTCATTCTATGTATATCATATCACAGTGTGACAAAATTATGTCTGGGAAACAATCACAATTTGAAACGTTAAGGAATTTACAAGTGTACATGGAAAAATAGGACAGCAGGGAACAATTCTGTTATATTATCGGGGCACATTCTTCCAATAACACGTTCTCATCACCACAAACTCCGTATTTTCCTGACTAAGTGTTAGTTAATTGAAAAAAGATCAGATATTTGTTGACAAGGAGTAAAATGCCAAAGTACAAATTGCAATCAAACTTTATAATAAATCTTCCACGATACAATTTCTGCTTTAAATCTGAAAAGAAAATAAAACAATATAAGTTTAGTCGGTTGCAAGAAAGATCTGACAATGTGGTCATTCTTATGTCTAGTTCTGCTATATTTAATGTCGGCTTGCAACGCAATTATGTAACAGTACCGTTGAGAACGATATGTCAATCATCCACAGTAAACAGTAACTAAGATAGAACTTAATACTCATCTACTGTCATGACTGGTCATTACACAACTTACTGGTGTAGTTATCACAACTTGTTTGATGTGATTTGGATTTTTTAACGTAGCTTTAACAATTTTTCAGTCATATCGTTACGATGTCTGCAGTGTGGCAGTTTATAGTGATGTCTAGCACTGGGGCATCATGCCGCAGACATGTAGCATGATGTCCCACCCAGTCACACTATCCTGACAACAGGCCGACCACTCCTAACACTAACCTCTTAATGCTGAGCGCTAAGGCAGCTGTTAGAACCATTTTTATAAGTCTTTGGTATGACTCGGCCAGAGATCGAACCCACGACCTCCCGCATTCGAGGCGGACGCTCTAACCACTTGGCCACCGGAGTGGTTTATCACAACTTGTACATCGAGTTCAAGATCCGTGGACTTTAGATGGCTCCCAATCTGACTGGTCAAT
>JAECUM010001696.1:0-164001 GCA_016617855.1 Megalonaias nervosa | reverse complement strand
TATACTTAATTACTAGGATCATTTAGTATGTAGAATTACCTTTGTAGTATTTCATTTACATGCGTATTTGAGAAATGGGCTTGAGCTTACATAGAGAATTATTAGATGCGAGGCAGAATTATGTAGATTGTTAGCTTGTGGGTGGAATTAATTTTTTAATTCCCTATTAGGTTACTTTGTAGCAAACTAGTGCATTTATTAATGTGTTATGCTAGAATTTACACATGCTTGAATTGTGAATTTGGAATGGTTGAAGTATGTAAGATTAGTTACTATGGACGTATGAATATATCAGAGAATGGATATTTGAATATTTGCGTACTTTGTATGAGTTGTAAGATAAAAAAATGCGTCTGATTATTGTGATATTGTGAAGTATGACAGGGTTAGGAATATGTACTGATGTGGCAGAATTTATTGACGTATGTATGTAAAGGGGCAAATTTCTGTCGATCTATGAAGAAAACATTAAGTTGGATAGGTGAACGATTAATTAGATTTATGGGGACTGGCAAAAGTTTAAATCACCGTAATGCATTGATTGGTAATGTCACTGTCATGCGAGTGGTGGTTCTTAATTGGCACTTTGTTTACTTAACTGCAGAGGATAGTGTTAACCTCCGATCTGTACCGAAAACTGTCAATTCTGAAACTTCCCAGCGATAAGTATTTGGTAATCCAGTTTGGCAGATGGACTACAATTTTTGGCGAAAAATTTGAGCGGGGGATGTATTTAATTCAGATTGGTTATGCTGTGAAAAGGGGGCATGATTCTTCTCAGAAACTATCAGTTTAAAATGTATATTGCAACACTTTTAAATCAGTCTACACTTTTTCTATGAGAGAAATTTTGAAGGAAGACTCCGGGCTGATGTAGAAGATATTTGCCCATAATTATCATCCAAGAGATTAGATGTCTGGAAAAAATCTACGAAACAATTCTAGCGGTAAAGCCTGAAGACACGAGGTATTTGCATCAGTCTCATGTAAATTCTTTGATATCACGATTTGTTGATTTATTTGCTTATATTCGTAGATCCATTCTCTTGATATGATTACAATTGTGTGATGATTTGTTTGATTTATTTGCAGGAATTTATTTGTAAATTCGTTGGCTTAATTTTTCTTGATATGATTACAATGGTGCGAGTTCATCGATATGAATCCGTACAGGATATTCTTTATATATGTTTGATGAATCATTTGATTGTTTAGTCTCGATTGTTATAGGTAAATATGTATCTAGAATTTCATGCCTTACTTTAGTTGATATGAGTACGAGAATCCGTGTAAATTCTCCGATTTAGATAATGACACATATGATAAAGACTTGAATGCATATTGACTGGAATTAACGTTGTTGAACCATGTGAAATTAATGTTTGTACACCATTTAGTGGGGTTTTATATAGGCTTGAGACTTGAATGTGTATACCATGGTTGTGACATGTAAGGAATTTTATTCATTCACTTGGGTAATGTAAGCCAGTAGTTGGAATAGCCATTAGGAAGTACATTAACCTTAGGAAGCTAGGTTTGTACGATCCGCATTGTTTAGGTAAGACCAGATGGTCGTAGGATCTGTTTGAATTACTATAGAATTTATCTGAGGGTAACAAGAAAAGATTAGGAGCTCTTCTCAGGAGGGGTATACAGCAGAACACTTAGGGTGTCGTTTGTTTACTTTTACAAGGTGAGATTTGTCCCACCAGGGTCTATGTGATGAATCACGAACTTGCAAGCCAAAGTGACCACACAAGTTGGAAGGCTAAAGCCAAAGTGACCACACAAGTTGGAAGGCTAAAGGCAGCAATACATCTGAGGATTTGGAAAAAGGGGAAAGTGGAAGGACCCAGACTTACAGGCACAATGAAGCCAAAGGAACAGTCGCTGAGATTTGGACTGAGGCAAAAACTATCAGGTTATGAATCTGTACAAAGCAGTGTTCAATCTTCACTCGACTGATGATGAATTAATTCTATTGCTTAACAGATCAGCTATTGGTAAAGCATATTTGTTTTTTGAAATTCGTTTGGAAAATTTAAATCAAAGAAGTGTATCTTTCTAAGGTAATGCATTATTACAATTGTTTATGAATTTTATTGTCTATGAATTTTTTATTAAATTTTATGGTTTGTACATGTATGGGGGCTCGTGTCTTTTTGTTCTAAATACCTGCTCAGATCTTTATCTACTCCACCTGTAAATTTCACAATTTCTATTGATATTTACTCGCTCCAGGCAAATTACACTGTAGGCGATCACCTCTAGATAACGATAACCAAAACCCATGCAACCCACCCCAACAAAGTGGGAGGGGAGTACATGACAATGTATAAGAAGCAACTGATACCGTGCTGTATCATGACGTTTGTTTTACCGTACAAGAACATATGGGTATCTCGATGTGAACAAATGCGTGACCGAAAAAATTTAATAGCCATTATCTGATGATATGCTGTGTGTAGTGTGAGATGAGAGGGCTAAGGAAAAAAGATTGTACTGTCCTTGTGTTTTCACAGGAAGCTTTTTAGGGGACACAGAACTTCGGGTTCCATTGGGTCCCAAGTCTTCAAGAGTTGGAGGCAGAATTGAGGCTGTAGCCGAGACAGTCGAAGTTGACAGAAGAGTAGTCATGGTAGAGGATGTGGAGGAGGAGGAGAAGGAGTCTAGAGAAAGTGGAGGAGGAGAAGGAGTCTAGAGAAAATCGAGGAGGAGAAGGAATCAAGGAGGAAGGGGATAGGGATGTGGGAGAAACAAGAGAGAGAAAGGATACACCAAATGAGTAGAAATACAAGGACAGGTGGAAATCAATCTCACACTGCTAATCAAGTGATGCAATAGGCTTATTAAAGGGTTGAGTGGAAGGAGTGTAATTGAGAATTTAAGTCATCTGATTTTTGAATTGTTATTAAATTGTTATTCATTGAATTTCAACCTTTTTTGTATATTTAACCATCTAACCGTCGGCATTGCTGACTGGGGGTTTACATCTACCTTTCACTAAATTTAACTTCCATCAAAATAGAGCCAGGGTGAGACTTCTGTAGTAGTTTAAATAAAACATTGAGAGCACCTCACCCCAACCATACAATCCCCCACACATTCCTTATCCAATTGATTCCTTGATCAAGTTTACATTGCAACTGATATGAGGTGATAACGACAGTGTTAATTTGACCAAAGTTTACGATGAAAATATTAAGCCTCTTCTATTCACGGGTGTGGGTTACAATTGTTTTGCAAATATTGTACATTTTACATGAAGTCATCTAAAAACTTACATTTATCAATGATTCCTTGACGAATTTTACATCAAGACTGACACACATTACCTCATTTTCATTTTGATGCAAAATTTATAAAGAAATTGATTGGAGAAGGAATTTTTCTCCATATGGTCATTTTGTTTTGATCACATGCCAATATGGCATTTGCATAAACCTGACTTTGTAAGTGGAGTGCAGTTAAGACACATAGGAAGATAGGAACAAGATTAACTGAAACCAAAATTAATTGACCCTGAAGATAAGAACCTAATGTGACATGCAACACACCTTCTAGTGATGCTATGCAAGTATAACTGTATATCTAGTTCAATCCATTTATTTAAAACAGCAATTATAGAATGAAAAGCAAAATATGAAGGAAAACTTTATTAATTATATATTAAAAAATTGTATCCATGACCTTGATCATGAAAATTATAAAAAAATCCATGACCTTGATCATGAAAGCAGGACACAAAAGTGCTATATGTCACATTTGCAAGTATCCAAAATTGTATTGCTTAGTCTCAAAAAGCTTTAAAGACATATGGAGGATTGGAAAATTTTGGTGGGGTTCATGATTCGGAGCAGAACATATTATAGAAAATATTATCTATGACCTAGACCTCAAAGGGTGGACCCCCACAATCTGAACATCTTATGGTTTTATTCAATTTTATTTTAGAAATTCTCTGATCTAGTGAAACTGCATAACAATTGGTCATAAGCAGAAAATTCAGCAAGTTCTTGCTTAAAAACAGAAACTTTTGAATGTTTCAGCCAACAATAAGTCATCTGTTACAAGTTGCTCATAATGGTGTGTGTTGTTGTGCACATGATGTAAATTGGTAAACAAGGTATACCTGTATGCAATGTCATATGCTGTATTATTTCCTAAGTACTTTTCTGATCATTGATGGAAAGGTCTGATCAAGAATCTGCAATGTCACATTTGAAACACCTACTAAAATTTATGCACAACAAGTTTTATTCCTTAAATTCAAAAGGCTTCAAAGTTATAGAGTCAATAGAAATGTGATAGAAAACTTAAATATTGACTCATGACCTTGACCCTGAAGACCCCTGCCCCAATGTAGTATGTGACACACCTGCTAATGATGGTGCAAAATGATGCCAACATTTATATTTTATTCTCAAATGCCTTTAGAGTTATAGAGCTAAAGGAAAGTGTAATGGAAAATGGAAAATGCTCACCCATGACCTTGGCCTTGAAGAGAAAACCCCTATATGATATACAGCACACACTTTTAATGATGATGCATAAGAATACCAAGTGTAAAGGGTAGAGAGAAATGTGCAATGGAAACAAATATTCACCTATGACCTTGACCTTGAAGATAGATGCGACACACCTAATGATGATGTACAAGTATTGTATACAAGACTGTATATCTTAATCTCAAAAAGTTTGAAAATTAATGATCTGAAAGGAAATTGCAACAGAAAACTTAGAATACCGACTCATGGCTTTGAAATGAAGACACCAGTTATCTAATCTTCTAATCATGATGTACAAGTAGGTATACCAAGTTTTATTCTTTAAGCTCAAATGGCTTTGCCTCATTACTGCCAGAAAGTTGTAGCTTTCTGTCAATAGGTAGTGTGCAACTTTTATTCCTGGGAGTGTGATGTCTTCACAATTCATGACACAAAAGAAGATGTAGCTTTACAATGATACCAAACTAGACCATAAGAAAAGTATAATGTTTGAGAAACCAGTTTTTAAGAGGCAAAAATTAACTGTTTGGAAACTGCAGGTTGCATCCAAATTCTTGACTTCTTCTCATTAAATCTAATGTTTGCATTAGCACTTGCAAGAACATGATAGCACAATGGTTTCTTTAAGGTGCCAACTAAAAACAAAGATCTAAAATTCCTTAATCTGAAACAGACCAGTCCACACATTAGACAGACAAATGAAACTTCAAAAAAAATTAGAGTAAGTTTAAGATTTGTGGGGACAGGGACCTGGAGGCAAAAGTCCCATAAAAAGTAAAATTTTTACCACTCCTCATGTGCAGGTAAATTGGTCAACCTGAAAGAACTTCCTTTATATAACTAACTGCCTGGAATCCCTTTTAAACCTAGTATGTGAAAACACCTTCTAATTATGAGTCAAAAGTACCAGGTACACAAAATTTTGTCCTGTAATCTCCAACAGCTTTATAATTATAAAGTGGAAATGAAAGTTTGACACATGGAAAAGAGAAATATGAAAACACAAATGTCTTGTCCTGGGAGCTTGAAGACTTTAACTCTCAAGTTTAATTTTTTTAAAAATTAAAATCCACTTGACCTATTCAAAGTCTTGAAAATTTTAAAAATCCACTTATCCTAATCAAAGTCTTAAAAATCTACAAAACATTCCATAGGAATACCTTATGCATAGTATGTAGTACCTGACATTTTGTTTCATTGTTAATTAGGGTTGCCACTGAAGTATTTAATAGCTAAATTTAGAATCTATTCCTAGACTTGAGAATTTTATTAATGTGTTTTCTGGTTAGAATTTAAATGTATCCTTTGGCATTTCAGATGTACTACATCAAGATGTGATAAGTGATGAAGACACCTGTCAAATTGACATCCAAGCTGTAATAAACCCCATCAATATAACTGAACGTTAGTGTCACCCTACTGCTGTAATTATGTGTACAGGTACATAGTGACAAAAAGGGTGGGTATATTTAACTAAATACAGATCACTTCATGCTTAAAATGGTAGTTTCAACAACAAATGAATGAGAACATTAACCACATAATAACCATGTCCACCCTTCAATTCTCGACAGCATTAAATGACTTGCTAGAAATTTATAGCCCAGACATAGTAACTTGCCTTCAAGTTTTCTGGTCATGACTATGAACAATCCTTAGATAAGTATTAAATTTCTACCAAGTTTGCCTCTATAATCACAATCCATATACAAATTACACAGCACTCATGCCAACAATTGTGAGATGATATATAATTAGATAAAAGAAGGATTCCTTAGTGTAAGCAGGCTGTAAGCTACATAAATAAAAGTCCTTGTAAGCTACATAAATAAAAGTCCTTGTAAGCTACATAAATAAAAGTCCTTGTAAGCTACATAAATAGAAGTCCTTGTAAGCTACATAAATAAAAGTCCTTGTAAAAGTCCTTGTAAGCTACATAAATAAAAGTCCTTGTAAGCTACATAAATAAAAATCCTTGTAAGCTACATAAATAAAAATCCTTGTAAGCTACATAAATAAAAGTCCTTGTAAGCTACATAAATAAAAGTCCTTGATGGACTTTGGCTAATAATGTCAAGGTATCCACACTTTTACTTCCTAGTGATTTCATACTGGGACATCATGTGGCTGTCCTCATGAACAAGAGAGAAAACCAAGGACTTCAGAATGAATTTCTTCTTCAAGCAATCCACAGTCAATAGTTATCTAGCACATGCATCGAGTTACCAATTTTGTTCAGGTGAAGAAATGTTTGATCTAATATCTAATAACCATCTGCCACAAAAGAATATTTAGGTCCATGTTTCTACATGATTCTGTATTTTGAGCTGGTCCAAAAATAAAATAAACACACAATCAATCAATAAATCACTCAAAAAATTCAGTAACTTACAAAGAAATGACAGTACTGCCTGAAACGAATTTCCAGGAATCTAAGTTTAGGTCATTTCTTCCCTTTACTGCCAATGGCTGAAACATGATCTCTGATATTCTAAAGTGAGAAAAAGATTTTCAAGATGGCCACCATGGTGGCCATATTGGATGTAACATCTGCACCATTTTTATCTAGGTCCAACTTGACATAATAAGAACTCTTTTGGTGAAAACACCATGTCAGTATGATCATCCATTTAGGAGGTATAGTTATAAAAAGATTTTCAAGGTGGCTTCTGTGTTGGCAATACTGGACATCCAAGCAGCAACATTTTCATTTAGGTCCAACTAGACCTTGGAATTAGTATGTGTGAAAGTTTTATGGCAATCCTCTGTGTAGTTTAGGAGGAGTAGCAATAACCTGTATAAACAGACAGACAAACAACAGATAACAGAGGGGGCCCCGAGTGGCCGAGTGGTCTAAAGCGCTGACCGTTACGGATCACTGCCATCTCACCTCTGTCTGCGTAAGTTCGAGTCCAGGCTCGGCTAACGTGGGTACGTGAGAAAGCCTGCCAGTAGCTTCTCGTGGGTCGGTGGTTCTTCCCGGGATTTTCCAGGGTTCTTCCTCCACCATTAATACTGGCCGCCATGTATAGCCTATCTTGTGCTGAAAAATGGCGTTAAACCCTATAAAAACAAAACAAAACAAACAGATAACAGACAATCCCATAAGCTATTCTGATCTATGACCAATAGTTCTAAAACTTATAAACTATTACTGTACCCAAGATTTTAGCAAATTTAACAAACTTTGTTACTTTTGCTAAAATTATACTAATGTTAAAAAATTATGATAAGAAGAGCATGTAGTTTATACTATAAACCCTGACAACAATCCAGAAGGCTGTTTCTGGAACTAAGATTAGACATTAGTAATCAAAATTTAATAATTAGAATTGTATGCTAGCAAATAAGGAGATGGACCAAAGGATGTCATTTTCAAGAAAAATGGTGACTGCCATTTTGTTTACAATTTAATCAGAATATCCATCACTGTCAGCAGCAATTCATGTTACTAGTATTTAATATTTGACAATCTCCTTGTGTTAAAATGAAACAATCACCTCCTTTTTGTTTGTGTTTACATAGCATAGTATGCTTTTAAGAGAGCACAAAACAATGGTCAATAAAAATGTGAAGTTTTGCACATATGTGATTTGCTTACATTTTGTGTTACTAATATACTTAGCTACAAGATTAACTACATTCTATTGACAATACAAGACATTAATTTACAGTGATATATTCCTGAATTTGTATCACTCTGTGCATTTAATAATAGCAAATACTAGGTGTAAAAACTACAGTCATAAAATAAAGTGACCTCAGACATTAAAAATCTCCTCTCCATTCCAGTTTGTATTGTAATATAAGACAAAGTGATTTCAGTCTTTAAATGTCTCCTCTCCATTCCCATCTGTATTGTAATATAAGACAAAGTGATTTCAGACTTCAGAAGTCTCCTCTCCATTCCAGTTTGTATTGTAATATATGACAAAGTGATTTTAGACTTTATGAGTCTCCTCTCCATTCCAGTTTGTATTGTAATATAAGACAAAATGATTTCAGACTTTACTGTCTCCTCACCATTCCAGCCCATCTTGTGATGATGATATGAGACAGAATGATCTTAGACCATGTACTCTCCTCTCAGAATTTACAATTTTCATTCCATTCTGACCTGTCTTGTCCCCAACTAATAAAATGTATGCTCTTACTGGGGTCATGAAAGAGTACTTCTTTTACTGTCTCAAGAGTACTGTAAACAGTGTATGTCCACCCCATTTAATTGTACTCTGTGTAGATAACTGAAAGCTGTGTGCAGAAACCATTTTCCTTTCTTCTGTCACAGTGACCTTGACTGCTGAGATTTTGACCCTCATATCAACAGGGTCCTATCTTACCGTAAGTGCAAGTTCTTTCAGTTGCAGTGACCTTAACATTTGTTCTTTAGACCCCAAAAGCAATAGGCATCTTCCCTACCCCAAATCATCCACAAAGTTTGGTCCAGATATGTGATGTAGAATTAATGTTTTTACTATTTTTCCAGTCACAGCGACCTTCATCTATAACTTTTTGATGCCAAAATCAATAGGCTTTTTCCTCACCACAATTGCCAAAATCAATAGGCTTTTTCCTTACCACAATTGCCAAAATCAATAGGCTTTTTCCTTACCACAATTGCAATGTATCCACAAAATTTGTTAAATGGGGACAACAGAGAACTCAAGTTATTGTGCAGAAACCATTTTTCTTTTTATTCAGTCAACGACCTTGATCTTAGACTTCTGACTCCAAAATCAATATGGTTCATTCTTACTCTAAATACAAGTTATCCACAAAATTTGGTAACCATGGACAGACTTTTGACTCCAAAATCAATATGGTTCATTCTTACCCTAAATACAAGTTATCCACAAAATTTGGTAACCATGGACAGAGAACGCAAGTTACTGTGCAGAAACCATTTTTTTCCTTTTACAGTTAGTGACCTTGACCTTTGACTCTTTTACTCCAAAATCGATACGTTCTTCTTTATTCCAAATGCACAGTGACCTTGTCCTTGGACATATTGACCCCAAAATGGATAAGGTTTCTTTACTGCAAGTACAACCCATACACAAAGTTTGGTAACTAGTAGACTATTTGAGTTATTGTGTGAAATGGACAAACAACATCACAACATAATATGCTCTGCCTTTTGGTTGGCATATATAAAAGAACTGTTACTAAAGAGGCAATATCAACTAGTATTTATGAGTTAGTCTAGGTATAGTAAGTGCACATGTTGAATGTTTTTAGAAATTTGCATGGGGATAAAACTTGTTGAAAAAAGGACTTGGTGCAGATCTAGAATATTCTGGGAAGTAATGGAATCCAATCTTGCCCTGATTTCACAATGTCAAAGATAAGCATGATCTCTGGTCATGCCTCAATGTCAGCTGATTGTCACTTCCCCTGAAGTCAATTTATTACACCCCTTCCACAGACAGATGCTTAATAAGTTTTTCCTCACTTCACTGACAGATGCTTAATAAGTTTTTCCTCACTTCACTGACAATTAGCTTGCTTCAAATTTAGATAGTATTTAAGGAAAGGATTCTGTCAGTCAATACTGATTCTGGCCTACATTTTTATTTACAGTTAATACCACACAGAAATTCATCTTTCATCCCCTCCTGTTGATAAATATCATGTACTAGACCTGATAAATCAGCTTTAAACCATATTTTATCTTTCACAGTTGTGCCCAGTACATGATCACAAAAATGCTGTTCACAATCTTTTAACTAATCAACAATGCAAATGCTAATTTTTCATCTTTCTATCTTCAAATTAGAAGTAAATTCTGCCTAGTTCTGCCATGCTGCCTAACTAAATTGTAAATTACTATTGAGAAAACTTTGTAAATGTCAATAATAATAATAATAATAATAATATCTTCATTTACAGTTGTTGTTGTTGTTTGGGGTTTAATGCTACTTTTCAGCACAATATAGGCTATAAATGTGGCCAGCATAATTGGTGGAGGAAGAACCCATGAAAATCCCAGTAAGGACCTCCAACCCATGGGAAGTTAATGGCAGCTTTCTCACAAACCCACACTGACCTAGACTGAGACTCAAATCCATGAAGACAGAGGTGAGATGGCAACGCTTATTAAAGGTGAGTGCTTTAGACTACTTGGCCACCCAGGGTCCCTCTTCATTTACAGTGATTAATTACAACTAGTATCCCTTTAGGTTTGTACATTGTCAAGAATGGAAAGTAGTGGCCAGAAAGTAATCTTGACCTTTGATCATTTGAACCCAATATCAATAGGCTTCTTGCATACTGCAAGTACAAGTCACCCACAGAGTTTGGCCCAGGTTTGTGATACACAACTAATACTCCTGTGCTAAAACCATTTATCTTCTTCCTGTCAGTGACCATGACCATTTGGCTCCAAAATTGTCTCTATCCCAAATGCAGGAAAACCACAAAGTTTTGTCCATGCCTATAATATTACTGTGCAGCAATTTGTTTCTTCTTTCTGTCACAATGATTTTGATCTTTGATCTTTTGAAGCCAAAATTAATATACTTCTTTCTCACACAAAGTGCAATGTACCCACCAAGTTTGGTCCAGATTATGTGATGCTGAACTAACATCAGTGTGCAGGAGCCATTTTTCTTTTTCTTCAGTTACGGTGATCTTGACCTTTGACCGTTTGATCCCAAAATCAATAGGCTTCTTCCTTACCCCCAAGTGCAAGTCATCCAGAAAGTTTGCTGATTGTAGATCTTAAAAAAGAGTTATTATACAGAAATAAAACTGGTTACAGGACCAATAGAAAATGTAACAAAATACATTCCGCTTTATAATGCCCACAAATAGATGCACCCTGTGGTAGGTTTGCATCTTTATCATAGGTTTCAATAATACCTTCTAGGTGGATAGCCTCTAATTAACCTTTACACTTCAAGTGCTTTGAGAAATAAATGAGGTTTAATGTCTACACAAAATCAATTAAATACAAATGGACAACTCTGTCCACCCACTGACACAGTTGTGTATGCTAGTATCAATTGTTTGTTGATAATTATATTTGTCCACAAACTTAAAGAACCTGTGAAGTCACAGGTGTATCATTAGAAAACCTGTTTTGGAACATCTAGCAATAACAATTGGATACTGCTGGGGACCTGAATACCATCTACACTAGCTTACAAGTTAAGTACAAGTGCAAAGTGCACAGACCCAGATGCAGATCTGGGTCTATGCAGTTTGTTAGGAGTAATCAGTAGTACAAATAACAACGACCCTGACCTGCCAGTGCATTATGAGATGGTCTATGTTCTTTGCAGTTGGACTCCACTTATACATGGGTATATATGGTACTTGAAAAACCACAATGTGATCAAGTAAAACTTTTCCAGCAAATTCTACACCAGTGACCAATTTTGTATTGTACATGACTTTTTCCAGTGTTTCATCCTCATTTTGACTCCCTTCATCATTGGTCTTTTCCTTTGAAGTGAAAATCAGTTTTTTTGTTTTGGTGCATGTTTTCAAAATCTTGCCTTAATTTACAAAGGTGAGGAAAACATTCTCAAGAAACCCTCATATCAAACTGAAGACAATTGCTTCTTGAGTCTGGTTTCTTAGTGCAAAGTTACAAAATCAAAAGGCAATTTCGACCTCAAGTAAGAAACCGAAATGCTGAAATGTGGATGAATTAGAGCTGTCAAGGTCAGGAGTTTAAGGTCATCTCCAGGAGACAGCAACTCTAGGGTGGCTACTCAAGAATACCACACTCCTTTGCATACACACAAAAATGATCACACTGAAATGGAGACAGAACAGCTGGAAACTGGACTGTCTTGTAATACCACATGAATGGTCATCCTAGGAACCTCCGTGGTCAAGGACCTGGGACAAAGCCCTGGTAGGAGGGTCAGGGAGGTGAGAGTCCAAGTAAACGTCATATCGGTGTCAGTTTATTTTTAAGAATCATGTTGCACAAACATGGAAATTTAGCAAAGAGTGTTAGAAACCACAAAAATCATTAGGTTAATAATAAAGGGCATTTTTAAGAATGTACAAGAAAATTCAGGATGTGTGTGTGAGCATAATTTCTGTGCAATATACAAGATTTCACATGTATGGAGTATTAAAATTTTATACGCAAAGGACTAGATTCAAGTTGACTAAAATCATAATGTATAGTCTGCATAGATCCTGAATTAAATATGTAAAAAAATTGTCACAGGATTTTTATGAGAATTATACTGTTCTCTGATTTTTATTACCAGTACATGTATTTTCATCTCTAGACTTCAAAGTCACTTAAACAGAAAGAAGTGTTTGTTTTTCAACTGAAAACCACTGTGCAAATGACAAAATAAACCTCAATACAGTTTTTCTTCTTTCTTTGCCATGAACAAGACAACTGTATGCAATTGAAATTTAAAATTGCTTATCAATCCAAAGAGAAATTTAAGTTGAACTTGTTTCTGCAAATATGTGAAGAAAATTCTTAACCACATTACTTATCAGTGGTTTCAATCGAAGCCAACAGTCATAAATCTTTCATCACATATGTGCAGGAATCATCTACATTTCCAGCATTTTAAAAAAGTTCATTTAAAAATTGTCATAATGGATCACTGTATTCCATGGGAGACAATTCGTGAAATTAAGATTAGTATTGTCTTTCATTCAATGAAGATTGGTCCAAGACTTAAAGATGCTTATTTTAATTCTGCATCACTGAAAGCATTTGCCTGATACATGATTCAGTCTAAAGGAAAACCATAAATGTTCTGTTTCTTTTCTTTCAAGCTCTTTCAAACATGATCAAGAGTGGTGATCAGATGCTAACAATGATGCAAAGAAGGAATATGCTTGAATTTTGACTAATAAAAATAGAGATCAAAAAGCCAATGCCACAGATTATATAAATTATGTAGTACATAAGGGATGACATGAATCATGGAGACAGGCTTGTAGATATATATTGATACAATATACAAATAATGCCAATGATGAATGGCATGTCAAGCATTTTGCTTATGGAGTGACCTAAATACAACAGATGACAACACAAAATGAACATAAAATACAACATGAATACAACACACATATTATGACATATATCAAACATTTAGCAAAAGGGAGTATTTCTTTTAATTCTTTAGAAATAAATCTCTATATTTTTTAATAATTTGCAACATTTTCAGTGTAAATAGAGTATTGTAAAATAGGCCTCCAGTTTTGTTCTGCCCACATTACATCATCTTCTTAAGCTGGTTAATTTTATTGCTGATTTGAGTTTGTGTATCATTATAAAACCTCAAAATGGCTAATTTTCCTTATCATCCTATCACCTAGCAACTTGCATTTTCCCATGCCTTTAACACCTTTTTATGGATTTTTTTATCAGCTAAGTAATTAAGTGATGTTCATTTCATTCAAAGAACTTTGAACATGTTACGATGGTTTAATTTAAATATCGATGAACCTGATAATTCCAACAATATTTTTTTTCCTTATTAATATTATGGGACCCATAAGATAAATAATTTAAAAAAAAAAAAAAAGTTTTGGAATTTTCAATTAATTGTATACAAAACTCTTGAATTCCCCCCCCAAAAAAATATTTTTAAAACATATTTTCACTATCAAGGAAAGACTTGTCAACTGGAGTTGTTACACCAACACCATTTCAACTTATAGGCAAGCTCCTCCCCCCCACCAAAAAAAAAAATAAGAAGGAGGTTTTGCCCTTCCCTCTTCTAATTTTCCAAGTTCACCTGCTACTTTGTTAGTTATCAATAATACCCCTGATGTATGGCATCATGGTATGAAGAAATAATGACAAATAATGACACTGACAGGAAGTAATCAACACTGTCTGCAGCTTGCAAAGTACAATGGCAAGTATTCTCCTCCAGAGACTAGATTACCTGAATCCATTACACTACCTACTGAGATAAAGGACATGACATGGTTATCTAACCCAGTGATCAAATTCTTGCACCTTTCTTGAATATCAAGGTGAGAAGATGAACAACAAAACCAACCTGTACATTCCACTGTGCTATGCCAAGACCAGCTATCCCAACAGAAAAAAATGGAATAGACTAAGAATCTAGCTTTTTAATCATCTGGAGATATTTCTATATTTGTTAACAGACAATACCATTTTGCATACTTGGCAATGGTCAAGTTGCTTGTTTCTGTAAAGTTCAATAGCTTGTCAGCTCATTTATCATCAACTATATTGCTGGTGCATAGGACGTGTTTACTATACAATGGAAATCCGACTATGCTGCTGGTGCATAGGATGTGCTTACTGTACAAAGGAAAGCTGACTATGTTGCTGGTGCATAGGATGTGTTTACTATACAATGGAAATCCGACTATGCTGCTGGTGCATAGGATGTGCTTACTGTACAAAGGAAAGCTGACTATGTTGCTGGTGCATAGGATGTGCTTACTGTACAAAGGAAATCCGACTATGTTGCTGGTGCATAGGATGTGCTTACTATACAATGGAAAGCCGACTATGTTGCTGGTGCATAGGATGTGCTTACTATACAATGGAAAGTCGACTATGTTGCTGGTGCATGGGATGTGCTTACTATACAATGGAAAGCCAGATTAACTGGAGGCTATCATTCACACATTGCCAAAATTCAGTTAAAACAAAATGAAAACTTCAAACTTTTTATCTGATCATGGAAAATCATAATTGAACACTACTTGGTTGTTTGATCAATCTTCTTATACAATGTGGTTTATATAATACACAGACTGAAAAGACATGCAAATGGTTTAAAAACGATGCAGTGATTTTGTTGCCCTAAATTCTCTGTGCATCTTGATGTACAACACATAGTTCTCCATAAATCTGCAAAAACTGTCAGACCTGCAGCAATAGGAATACATGGATTGTAAATTTCCCTTTACTACGGTTAAAATTAGATTTTACCGGCAAGAATAATCACTGCATCTGAGCTTGCCTACATTTTGGTCTAATTTGAACTTTCATCACTTGCATAATGACTTTGCCAAAAATAAGAGGTCCAAGTGGGCCTGACCATGCTTACCTGATTTACACAATAGCTGAAAATTCCATTAAGCATGCTAATGTAGAAATCTTGAAACACATCCCAATGAAAACTGTCCCACAAACTTGACATTATGTTTACCTATGAAGCTTTAATTTCTTGTGTACTAGATTTTTTTGCTGTTTTTCTTTAAGACCATGTGAATCTTTATCACTGGTAACTAAATTTGGAAGTGTTTTTAAAAAATGTATATTAATGTATTTTGTTGCATTAAAAGCTAACAATACAAAAACTAGAAGTTTAAAATATCTTTGTTTTTGTGAAATGGCATTGAATATGTTGTCACTGTGGGTTTAAGACCATTTTTTAGCACATGATAAGCTATATATGGAGTGCAGCATAACTGGTGGAGGAAGATCCTGGAAAACCCTGGTAAGAACCAGTAACCAATTGGTCAATGAATACATGAAATGTAATAGAATAATGTACAATACATGTGATAACACATAGAAGTCACATGTCTCAGACACTTTAACATGGCAATACTAGCAACTGTCAAACTATATTTCACCAAATATATCAAACTTGTTTCCGAATATTAAGAATTTCAAAAGTGGTTAAGTTCATAAAATAACTCTTTGCAAATAAATGGAAAAACTTACACATGATTTTTACAAGAAATATGTTTTTAGCAACTGTCAAACTATATTTCACCAAAAAATAATTACTTACAAACAAAACTCCTTAACTGCATAAGGAAACTGCAATCCATAAATAATATACTACATACAATTCATGTCAGAATATGATTTGTACATAGTCTCTAATATCAGAGATGCACAACATTTTTGGTTTCATTGGGCTGAAACCATTTTAAAGTGCTTTTCCTTGTGGCTTTGTTTAGTTCTTGTTGGGTAATGAGGTTTAAGTGTTGTGCCTAACAACATAACATAGACTCAGACTGACATAACATAGACTCAGACTGACATAACATAGACTCAGACTGTCATAACACAGACTCAGACTGGCAAAACATAGACTCAGACTGGCATAACATAGACTCAGACTGGCATAACATAGACTCAGACTGACATAACATAGACTCAGACTGACATAACATAGACTCAGACTGGCCTAGGAGTCAAAAACCCAGCACTTCAGCACAAGAGTCCAGCATGTTAACTGCCAAGCCACAGTGCCTCTCTCATTTTGTGTGCATCAGTCTGGCACGTGTATGCAAGGTGTTTTGCCAAGAGGATTTCATTTGCTTTGTTAGGCACTGAAAATCAAGTGTCTTGCCCAAGGATATAATATGGCAGCCTCTCTCTCTCAATACATCCTAATTATAGTGTCTTAAGACTGTTATTATTAATTGGTTTTAGAAAAGTCAACTATTAACCAACTACTTTAACTACTTGCAGTATTACTCATAATATTTCTCTTTCATACTTTTTCTTCTGCTGTAAATTAAAAATTATTAGTTGCAATTTCTAGCATGTATTAATTTGCTAACTTTGTAAATTGTTCCATAGCAGTGTTTGCATCTTGTATTCTAAAATATGTCTCATTTCTAAAATTTTGGCTGGAACATTCTGAAAAGTGAAGAACTATGAGCAACCACAAACATATGATTTTTAACTCATTATTATGGGTTCCAATCCTCCTTTCCTTCAGAGAATGAGCGAATAAAGGTTTTCCAAAAGAGAAAACAAGCTGAGTATAAATCATACAAATTGAAAACTATTTTTAACTTCACTGAATTACTTACTGGCTTTCCTAATGATGCAAGCCTATATAATAAGTCTGATAATAAAAACTGGTCAGAAATAGTCTGTAAGTGGTGATGAGCTCAGCAAATTGGATGCAAGATCACTCATGAATATGTATTGATTTTGCTCGTAATTGTAACCCATCTATTAGATCTTGATGGTTTAAGTCAAGTCTCAAGAGTGGAAACTTACTCAGCCAATCAGATGCAAGATCACTGCATTAATATGTTAATTATCAAACTTGTATCTTAATGACATAGCCCTACATTCCAAGTTTGATTAAACTGCATCAGAAATATGGCCTCCAAAGTCACAAGAAGTTCAGCAAATCAGATAAAAGATGACCCCATTATTATGCATGGATTTCATTCATCAAAAACTTATCCAAGATTGTGATATGCAAGTATACATTCCATGTTTGATCAAAAATGTATCAAAGATATGGATTCCAGAGTGGTAATACACTTTGCTGGTCAGATGCAAGAATTTTGTCAACAGGTTGCATGGATCTTGCATATTATTCATCTTAAATATAAATTATATCCTAAAACCCAAGGAAAACCAACAAAGACACAAGGTAATTGATGTTTAACTTACAAAAAATATGTAATGCACAATAGCAAGATGACTGAACATAAAGCATGTTAGGGATATGAACAGTTAAGATGAATATTACATTTAAAACCTATAAAAGTATTTAATATAAAATATGCAGAATACACAAACAGTATGCATAGAGTGCACAGTATGCACAGTGTACAGTATGCACAGAGCACACATTATGCATAGAGTGCACAGTATGCACAGAGCACACACTATGCATAGAGTGCACAGTATGCACAGAGCACACACACTATGCATAGAGTGCACAGTATGCACAGAGCACACATTATGCATAGAGTGCACAGTATGCAGCATATATCTCAATACTGGCACTGGTAATTACAAAGCACATAATTTGACTTTGACACAATAGAATACTAAAGTCACAAGATCTATGTCAAATGAGAAGATGACAAGGAATCACAGTTGGTTACTGAAGAAGTTTTATCTCCAAATCCAAGAATGTTTATGATTTTGCTTTGATGACCATGGCACACAATGAAGATCCTAGACAGGCTTTCAAAAAACTAAAGTTCAGACAACCTGTTTCCCTATCCATATGGTTTCAGCATGAGATAGGCTTCAGTCCTGTTTCTGACAGGTCAAAGCATTCAGTTTCCTCTGGAATTCCCTGCTTTGTTTAAGCTTTCTACCTGCTCAGCAGGCCACAGACTGCTACAAGGTTGGTCACTCAGTGTTCAGTACAAACATTGTTATAGAAACCATCGCATGACCATTACACATATGATGTCAGGGCAATAGGTAGGTAAAATTATGTACTATCTGAAGATGATTTGATGGCAAGGTCAAATATTTGTCTACCATGTACATTTAGACTAAAAAATTGCAAACAACTCACTCCCTAATTCAGATTCAGCTTAAATGTATTGCAGCATCATTTCAGCATTCTGTCCCAGCATAATAGTGGTAAAGTAAAAACAAAGTAAAATTAAAGAGCTGCAGATAAAAATTAAGGCAGATATACTCTTCAAAATAAATGAATAACATGAATTACAAAATAAAATAGAGAAGTACAAATGTTAAGATTCTGTAAAAGGTATATAAAAAATAAAGGATACTCAAAATTAAGTTTTGGCATGTAGCCCTGTATTCACAAAACATCTCAACTTGAGTACACACTCACATTTAATATTTTTTATTTTTTTTATTTTATAATATTAAACTAATGGATTGAAAGACAAGTAAATATAGTTTTATGCTTTGAGGATGACAAGAAATATCATGAGATCCTAAGAAAGAACTTTACAGTTAGAGTGGATGGCAAGCCATTTGGGTCATAATGTGGAAATATTTCATGGTCTTAAGGCTCAATTATGCAAACTCAACAGCACCAATCAGAGGACACTTATTTCAATCACATGACCCCTGTAATGTGCAAAGTCTACAATCAAGTTCTTCATTATGTGAGACTGAAGTTTCCATTTTGCATAATCAAATTGCCTGGCAAGGCAACTGCACGGCCAAACATGAAAACATTTCACACTCCTAAAGCTTGAATGTGCATTATCTGAAACTCAGCTATGCAATCTTTTCTTTGGTAATATTGGGACCAACTGGGCCATAACACAAAAACACTCTGCATTCTCGAACTCAACTGCACATATATCAAAGCTCAAAAACACGAGCTCAAAAATATGATCTTTCTTCAAAGTAGTTTTAAGACTATATGTGCATGCAGTGTCCTTGTCCTGGAGCTGACAGCAAATGTAGCTCCAAATCAAGCACAAATCTATTCTATGTTGTTAGATTATTCATTTTCAGGGTACCAACAGATGAATATGTACTGTATGTACTCACTTATAAGTCAAGTCAAACTACAAACAACAAAGATCCATATCTGCTATAGTATAATGTGCCTGTAGATCAGGGTCTATGTTGTTTCTTCTACTGATTACTCCTAGCAAACTGCACAGACCAAGATCTGCTGTTGCATTATGTGATGGCAGATCTGGGTCTAAGCTGTATAGAGGTGGACTCAACTTGAATGCAAATATATATATATATATATATATATATATATATATATATATATATATATATATTTGGTATAAAATAGACTTTCTCACATAATGTCAAATGTCATTCTTGTAACTTCATCTGATACTTGATGCTTTTCTCTATTCCTTATTTACATAATCTTTAATTGCCTTTTGTATATTATGGCAATCTGAAATTTCCCATAAAAATAAAATATAGTGCCATATTTTATCCCAGGCGATAAGAAAACAGAGTTGTGGGCATCATAAATAAAATGGGTTTTTTTTATTTAAAACTTTTCCAGTTTCAGTAAATATATTAGACATACCGGTACTATGCCAAAAAGAATCAAGGCAATAATATCTTGTGGCTTTTGATGATAGTCCACATGACCAAGTTGATAGAATCAAGGCAATAATATCTTGTGGCTTTTGATGATAGTCCACATGACCAAGTTGATAGAATCAAGGCAATAATATCTTGTGGCTTTTGATGACAGTCCACATGACCAAGTTGATAGAATCAAGGCAATAATATATTGTGGCTTTTGATGATAGTCCACATGACCAAGTTGATAGAATCAAGGCAATAATATCTTGTGGCTTTTGATGATAGTCCACATGACCAAGTTGATAGAATCAAGGCAATAATATCTTGTGGCTTTTGATGACAGTCCACATGACCAAGTTGATAGAATCAAGGCAATAATATATTGTGGCTTTTGATGATAGTCCACATGACCAAGTTGATTGAATCAAGGCAATAATATCTTGTGGCTTTTGATGACAGTCCACATGACCAAGTTGATAGAATCAAGGCAATAATATATTGTGGCTTTTGATGATAGTCCACATGACCAAGTTGATAGAATCAAGGCAATAATATCTTGTGGCTTTTGATGATAGTTCACATGACCAAGTAGAAAGTGTTTGTAATAGCAGATGAAGCTATAAATTAGTGTTTACAAATTTGACACCACTGAATAATTTATGGTCAAAATTTTAACTTTTTTGGGTTGGGTCAATGCTAGAATAAACTCCTGTGACTGAAAATTGCAGTTGACTATAGATGAACTGGGTTTTGTATAATCCTCTCATTATCTGTAACTAATTGATTTAAATGTCTAAAATAAACTGTTTGAAGTATTGGTTTTCACTAATGCACACAGTTACATTAGTGTCTTACTGCATACAGTTTTGTATATCTCTTTACAGTATGTATTTTGTAGCCATTTAAAGTAGACTTCAAAGGGATTAAATTGAGATGATCTACAATGGAGCCTAGCTGGGCCATTCATATTTGGAACGGTGGGGATGAAGCCCATTTACACTGGAATTAAGGCCTATTTGTAACACCAAAGAACTCTCACAAAAATTCACCATCTAACTTAGACATTTTCAACCAATGCACAAATCAGTCTCCTTATGTAAATTTAATTGACACTTATATTGTTCTTGGTCTCCATTACAAACTGTGATAGTTATGGCATGAAAAATGAGTTGTTCCAAGTAAAACCCTAAAAATGAAGCCTTTGTTGTGATATTCTAGTTCATCAGGGTATGAATTTATGACTCCTATACTCACATGATGCAAGCCAATTGTGGAAAATGTAATCTGAAATTTTAAACTCTAGCTTCATTTTGCAAGTGCTAAATTTTCCAATGATGCACTGTAAATCATCAGGAAAACTCCTTTTTGATCATTTTCCAACAAAAATGATGCATAATTCATGTATTGTAAAATGAAGCTTGTTTTGGCATTAACTGCTTTTCAGTGAGATCAGGTGTAAAGCATATAGCCCATCATTGTGATTATTACTATAATGACAGTGCAAGTGCAAGGTGCACTGGCATCTCTTTTCATTCACCGTATATAAAAATATTTCTCTGATATCATATGACTTTAAGTAAAATCTGTGCATCTCTCCTTAGAGACCTGTGATGATTACATTGTTTTGCTAATGGCCATCTCACCTGTGATGATTACATTGTTTTGCTAATGGTCATCTCACCTGTGATGATTACATTGTTTTGCTAATGGTCATCTCAAATGTTTGTGTCAAATATTATGCTGACCATCCCCTGAAACAAAATGGTTAACAAACACTGTTGAAAATTAAAGTCAGCAAAATGCTTTATTATCATTTTTATTTTAATAACCTTTCATGTTAAACTGATGTAAACTTGGACAAGTGTACAATTCAGACCTCAGTTTAAGGACAAGATTCCCTCAAACAGACTGATGCTCTACTGTCCAAAAAATTTCCATCAATTCTGGAGAAGTAGCAATAGGAAGATTTTCAGGATGTCAGCCATGGTTGCTATACTTATGTCACATAGACCTTATGTTCATTTGGGGAGCAAGTCTTTTGGTGTAAATCATATGTTGCTGTGACCAACAAACCAGCAACAAGATTTTCAAGATGGGAATCATGGCATCTTCACTAGCCAAGGTTCCGATGTGATAACCCTATCTACACCTTGGTGTATCGAGCAGATATTTCTGTGCTTCGGGTCTGAGAATTTCATTGGATGCAGCGGCAAGCCACCATTTCCAATAAAAATTATGTTCTTCAAATCTGAAAACTGTTCCTACATGATCAAGACAAGGGGAGCACACAACTTGAATGGACTGGTAAATAGGCAAATTTTCAAGCGCCAGTCAGTGTTTGCAGAAATACCTTTCACTCAAATACACCTGTAATGGCTTCCCTCTCATACATAGTCATAATTTCGATGTTAAACTCCAATTATCCTTTTAAGGTCAATTGCCCCCACCATTTTTGATTGATGTACAATGCACCATGCTATTGGTTAGTTGGCTTTACATACTAAGGGAGGCAACTCATGAAATTCAGTAGATGTCGCTAGGACAATGCACCAATATATCTGTTCAATCTGCCAAGGTGTAGATAGGCTTATCATATTGGAACCATGGCTAGTGAAGATGACATCATGGTGGCTGTAAGGGTGCAAATTTATGTCAATCTATGAAGAGCACATTAATTTGGGCAGGTGAACGATTAATTAGATTTATGGGGACCGTGGCATGTTAAATCACCATAATGCACAGATTTGTAATGTCTGTGCCATGACAGAAATGATTCTTAATGAAGCATTCATTTATTTAACTATCGGAATTGTCAGATTTGAGATTTTCCAGAATCAGTTATTTGGGAATCTCGAGGTCACACAGACTACAATTTTGGCGCCTAGTTATAAAAGGCAGGAGATATATTTAATCCGGATTGGTTAAACTAAATAAGGGGCATGATTCCCACATGAGATTTCTTGGTTTTAATATGTCCCATCGCAAAATTTTTAGTCAGTCTACGCTTTTTCTGCAAGAGAAAACAAATGTTGGAGACTCCAAGTTTGAATTTAGAAGAAATTCACTCGTAAATAATTATCCAAGGGATCGGATGTCTGGAAAGTCGACAGACACGATTTTGGTGGTAGAAGCGAGTGAAGCTTGAAAGCAAGGTATTTGTGCCAGTCTCATGTAATTCATTGATATCAATATAACAATTTGTTTGATTTATTTGCTTATATTTGCATGAATTTATTTGTTTAAATTTGTAGATCGATTTTCTTGATATGAATACAACTGTGTTGAGTTCATCTATCTGAATCCATACAATGATATTCTTTATATAAGTTTGATGAATTGTTTGAATGTGTCATCTTGATTGTTATAGGAAAATATGTGTCTAAGAATTTCATGCCTTACCTTAGTTGATATGAGTTATGAGATGCCATGTGAATTCACCGACCTTAGATGATTTCATGTATGATAAAGACTTGAGTGCATATTGACTGAAATTAATGTTGTTAAACCATGAAGTGAGATTTCATATATGCTAAAGACTTGAATGTGTATATTCACTAGAATTAATGTAGTTAAGCCATGTAATGAATTTCGTTCATTCATTTGTGTTGTTGTTGTTGTTGTTGTTATGGGGCTTAACGCCATTTTTCAGCACACGATAGGCTATACATGGCGGCCAGTATTAACGGTGGAGGAAGAAACTGGGAAATCCCCGGAAAGAACCACCAACCCACGAGAAGCTACTGGCAAGCTTTCTCACATATCCACATTTGCCGAATCCTAGACTCGAACCCACGCAGACAGAGGTGAGATGGCAGTGATCCATAACGAAGAGCACTTTAGACCACTCGGCCACTCAGGGCCCCCATTCATTTGTGTAATTGAGACGAGAACAGAACTGTTTTGTGTTGCGGGATGATAATGTGAAACAGGTTGAAATAGCCATTAGGAAGTACACTAATCTTATGAAACTAAGTTTGTTTATGGTCTGCCATGATTAGCTTGACCAAATAGCCTTTGGTATCTGTTGAATTCCGATAGAACGATATCTGACATAATGAGAGGGGAGTAATGATCTATTCCCAGTAGGATATCCGACAGAAGATTTAGGTTGCTTCTTTGTTTATTTTGGAAGGTGAAATAGCTCCATGGGATGTATCCATGTACCTACCTATCGAAGTATCTATGTATCACGTACTTACATATCCACCGACCCACACAAAGTTCGAGGGCTGAAAGAGGCAAGACAATAGAGAGTTTGCAGAAGAGAAAAGGAAAAGTGGAAAAGACCAAGAAGAACAGTCGCAGTGAAGTTGGAATGAACCGGAAATAATCAGGTCAAGAAGTTGTACAAGGCAATGACTTTGATTGTTCACTTGATTCTATGATGAACTAATTCTATCATTTAAAGCAGATCGGCTATTTATATAAGTATATTTGCGTTTTGAAATTCGGTGAATGATTTATTTAAAAAAGAAGTGTATCTTCCTAATGTAATGCATTATCACTTTTGTTTATGTAATTGATTAAATTGTCATTTTTATGTACGGGGGCTCGTGTCATTCTTTTTTATATATCTGCTCAGATCTCTATCTATTCCACCTATAAGTTTCACACTTTATATTAATATTTACTCGATCCGGGCAATAACACCGAAGGCAATCACCCTCTAGATAACGATAACCCAATTTCCACTACAACCCACCCCCCAACAAAGTGGGGGCTTCGCAGCAGTGGCCATACTGGATATCAAATTGGCATTATCTTCATTCAGGCCCAAGTCAACACCATACAAAATTTTTTGCATAAAATCCCGAACTGATATGACTTTCCATTTAGGAGGAGTAACAATAACAAGATGGCTGCCATGGTGGCCATATTTGGTTTCAGATTAGGACCCTTTTCATTTAAAACCAACCAGAAGTCATAAAACTTCATTTCAATATAATTTTCTGTTCAGGAGGTAGAACGATAAGATTTTCAAGATGGCTCTGATGGTGACCATTTTTTTCAAGGAACAGAAAGAAAAATGATTGCATTTTTATTCATTTTATTTTAACTACAGTAAAGGAATTACACAGTTGGTAAAATAACAGGTTTAAAAAACTGACAATAGGATTTTGCAAGTTTAGTTTTTCCTCCACTCACAAAGAATTGCAAGAAGCAAAAAAAGGTTCAATTCTAGCCTCTACTTCATTATCATAATGATTGAGTGTTGTATTGCATAAAAGAAATTGAAATCTGCTGCAAAGTAGACAGGTAGACATGCCCTAAATGTAACCTTTGTCATCCATAAATGCCTATGGTGACTGCAACAGTTGCTTAACTCCTGGGAAAGTAGCAACATCATGGTGATTTTGCTTCATGCCCCAATTTATCTTAGGTGGAAGACTATCTGCCCCCCTAGAAAGATCTCTTCAGGAAAGATTTAAAAACCCACTCACCTGTACAAAACGACAAAATGCCAGTAACACAGGTCATTAAAGGGCCTGTGAAAGGACACTATTCACTGGCATATCAAGTGCTTATTCAAAACTTGTGCAACATTGCAATAAACAGGGATTTTGGAGAATGGATTAACAGTCCAATATAAAGTGAAAAGGAGAAGAAAAAATAATTTACCTTGTTATAAATGCATAGGTGTGATAATTTATTAAGCTTACTATGTATGACTAACATGCAAAGTGTTAAACGTTAAAAGAATATTTACAAAACAGGGCAGGCATTATGCAGGGATTGACAGTTTCCAGGTAGCCAGCTAGCCAGCTAGCCAGATAGCCAGGTCAACCAAAAAATATTGTGGTGAAGTGAAATTTCATCTACATAACCAAACATTTCAGATAAAAAATAGAATACAAAATTCAAATTTTGACATCATTTTAGACCATTGTCTTTACTGGGTTAGCAAATCAAAACTGGAACTAACACTACCTGGCATAATATATGTGTACACTTGTTTAATCCAAGTCAAATTCACTATTGGAAATTTTGCTTTTTGGTGATTTTTAGATCGGTAACAACAAAATAAAAAGTCAACATATATGTCGTTGTGTCATTTTTACAGCAGAATGTCCAAAGGCATTATCTTGATCATGAATCAGATATGTATGTAAAGTTTCAGAGAGATGTCTCAAGTTGTTTCCTCCAGAAACAAAAGTGTGCATGATGGATAGATAGATTATACAGATGGATGGAAAAAATCTTAAAAATATTAAAACTGATGATTTCTCTATGGCAAAAGGCATAGCTAGATTACTAATCTTGTAAAATATACAATAAGGCCAATTCTATAAGAGACCATCTGTCTTGAGTGACCAGTTTCTCCATGCAGATGTACTGACTATAATTGTATGACCTTCAAGAGAATCTACCTGTCTTGAGAGACCATTATTTTGGGGCAGAAAGTAGCTGTCTTTTAAGACAGGTTCTACTATGTATGTATGTATGTATGTATGTATGTATGTATGTATGTATGTATGTATGAATAAATGTATGTATGTATGTATGTATGAATAAATATATGCATGTATGTATGTATGTATGTATGTATGTATGTATATACCTATATGTATGTATGTATGTATGTATGTATGTATGTATGAATAAATGTATGTATGTATGTATGAATAAATATATGCATGTATGTATGTATGTATGTATGTATGTATGTATATACCTATATGTATGTATGTATGTATGTATGTATGTATGTATGAATGTATGCATGTATGTATGTATGTATGTGTGTGTATATATATATGTATGAATGTATGAATGTATGTATGTATGTATGTGTGTGTATATATATATATGTATGTATGTATGAATGTATGTATGTATGTATTATGTATGTATGTATGCATGCATGTATGTATGTATGTATGTATGTATGTATGTATGTATGCATGTATGTTTGAATGGATGTATGTATGTATGTATGTATGCATGTATGCATGCATGTATGTATGTATGTATGTATGTATGTATGTATGTATGTATATGTATGTATGTATGTATGAATGTATGTATGTATGTATGTATGTATGTTTGAATGGATGGATGGATGGATGGATGTATGTATGTATGTATGTATGTATGTAAGACTAACTGGACATCATAAGAAGTCTTCTGTGAAACCTATGTTCAAGTAGAGTTGTGTTAAAATGATTTTTAAGATGTCTGCCATGGTGGCCAAATTAGACATCCAATTGGCATCATTTTTTATTTAAGATAAACCAGACATCATAAGAAGTCTTTTAGTGAAAATCCCATGTGGTTATGACATGATCCATTCAGAAGGAATAGCCATAACATGATTTTCAAGATGGCTGCCACTGTGATCATATTGAACATCAGTTCGTCATCAGCAAGACATCACAGAATTTCTTTTTGTTAAAATCCCATGCTGATATGACCATCCATTCAGGAGTAATAACAAGAACAAGATCCTCAAGATGACCTCAGTTGGAGCCATACTAATCTTGAATCAGCACCATTATCCTAAACTGAAGACTCTGAAACAATTACCCTAGGTCACTATAATATTAGTTAGTCCTACAACGTAGGTCACTAGGTCACTATAATATTAGTTAGTCCTACAACGTAAGACACATCATCCAAATATTTTTCTTCTGGGTGGGTGATGGGACATAGCACTTAAACAAAAACAACATGCTATGTCTTACATTGTAGGACTAAAATATTATTGTGTCCTCAAAAATGGATAAATTCTGTCCATAATTTGACTCAAATGATGGATAAACCAACAAAGATAATGGACAACAGTGCTACATTTATTGACCATATCTTCAGTAAAAGACCTGAAAATGTTAGTGAAATGAGGATGCCAATTTATGAAAAAAGTGACCACTTGCCAGTGTGTATATCACGCCTCTCCTGATCTCTTTATTTGTCATCAATTTCAGTGAAATTATTACAAGTGCTAATTTATGAAAAAATAGATCACAACCCATTGTGTATAGTCCAACACTCACCTTATATCTATTTGTTACCACTCTGAATTAAAATGCAGGGACTTAAAAAGTGAAGAAAAGGAGTTCCTTTATAATTTAGCACAAATGTCCATCCACGATACTGAAAACATTTTGGTGTAAACATTGTTTTTGACATATAGTATGGACTTTTTAACAATGTTCTAATTAAACAGTCCCACCAACAAAAATAAAGTGGACAAACATCAATTTCTCTGTACTCAAATGGGTTGCTTCTGAAAAAATAAAAGGAACCAAGACATAAAAAGGATGAAATTCATAAAATCAAAGACTAGAAAAACTAAAGAAAATAACATAACTAAGTCAACATTTTAATAAATGAATCTGAGACAAATTACTATGGGGGGCCCCGAGTGGCCGAGTGGTCTAAAGCGCTCTCCGTTGCGGATCACTGCCATCTCACCTCTGTCTGCATGGGTTCGAATCTAGGATTCAGCAAATGTGGATATATGAGAAAGCTTGCCAGTAGCTTCTCGTGGGTCGGTGGTTCTTTCCGGGGATTTCCCGGTTTCTTCCTCCACCATTAATACTGGCCGCCATGTATAGCCTATCATGTGCTGAAAAATGGCATTAAGCCCCACATCAACAACAACAACAACAAATTACTATGCAACTTGTGTTCAAGAAACCAACATTGTAGCTTCTTGTGGAGTAATCTGAATGTGCTTGGTCAGTTTTAAAAATATATGTACAGCATTTCAGCTGAGTTGGGTTATAACAACAGCACCACTACTCCATTACAGGAGGATACAGGTAGTGTTTAACCAATTCTTTACCAATATAGAAAGTATATGTTCTGACTGAATAAAATGACAATAACCCTGACTTAAACTTGACTCTAGTACAGACCTAAACATTAATGATGATCTGCAATTTGCTATAGATATTATGAGTGAAAGTAATGTTTTTCGTACTCTTAGCAAGATCAACACAAAAGGTCATGTGGAATGGATGTGGTGGGAAAATTCTACTAGTTCCCAGCCCAACAGAATGCACAGGCTTCAAAAGTGACTACATCTAGCTAGATTGATTATTGATGACAGTTTCATGCACCATGTCATCTGACTTGTTCACTGAATTAAAATGGCTAAGAACAGATGAGAAAATATATTTCCTGAAAGCAATTATTGCTTTTAAATGTATCAAAGGAGCTGTAACTGAGTGCAGGACTACATTATTTAAATGTATCAAAGGAGCTGTAACAGGACTACATTATTTAAATGTATCAAAGGAGCTGTAACAGGACTACATTATTTAAATGTATCAAAGGAGCTGTAACAGGACTACATTATTCTACAAAATTTCTTGTATCTATAATCTAAGATCAATTCCTAACAAAAATTTAGAATTAACAAAACCTCATACCGAACAATTTCATGGATTTCCACATCATTCAGAGGACAAAATATGAATTTGTTTCCTGCTCACATACAATATGCTGATTAGGTTAAAAAAAAATGCAAAATTTCAAACCTTAACAATCTGTGAAGACAGTTGTCTTTTCTACTGTTTGGAAATGTTTTTTATTTTGTTTTTAAATTACACCATGTGATCCAGTTTGTAATTCACTGCATACCTTCTTTAAATAAACTTATATTTATTATTATTAATATTATTATTGTTATAATTATTATTATTATTATTATTATTATTATTATTATTATTATTAAAAATAAAAAATTATTGAAACAGCAAAAGGCATACCCATTCCATTAGTGTAATATATGTTCATAAAACACATGTATAATGAGAGACCTTTCAGTTGTGCCTCAGAAGTGAAGGGAGGATGCATACAAAAACAAAATGGATGAAACCATTAAACATATCTGAACTAAAACAATTTGAATATCAAATGCCACATCTGGACCACAAGTCTAATACATGTACCAGTGTAATTCCTCATAAATTAAACCTCACTTACAGTTATTAAGACCAATATTAATCTGGAGTATAGGATTTTTCCTTCTTTAACATTTTCATCCCCACCCACCATAAAGTAAAATCCCTCAACTCCAAATACTGAAACAAATTTCAATCCCCAATTTCAATTTCAAACTAAAAAAACAAAACAGCCATAAAACCAAAACTCATTTCTAACTTGGAAATGAATTTTGGCTGCCAAAATCCTGACAAAAACTGGAAGAGAATAATAACAGTTACCAAGTACTGTAGTAAGCTTATCTGTGAAACAAAGACCCTGAAAATGTCACATTGGTAGCGAAGTTAAAACAATACTTGACACAAGCACCAACACAGATTAGAGTGGACAACAGACTAATCTGAATTCCCTGCAACATAAAAATAAGTAAACTTTTAAGGTGAATTATTAAAAATTAAATTTTTGTTGGTAATCCATTTAAGAAAGACTGTTTATATGGTTGTGATGGTGATTGATGCTATTCATTCATATACATGATCAACAGAACATTTTTTGTGTTCATTTAATTAAATACCAGGGCTTTCCTAACCAGGCACATGGTCCTGAGTTTTGATGCAGTGTTGACACATATTTAAGTAGCCATGAATGCCATTTATATCCACTCACATGTCAAGATCTCAGGACAACCAGCTATGGATCACAATATGAACTATCTTTACAGGATAAAATTAAAATTGATCTATGAGTATGAATCTATGTCAAATCCTGCACTGAATAATCTAAGGGAAAAATTTGGAATAGGAATATTTACTGATACAGATAATAAAAAGAAAATGGAATTCTACAAGAATAAAGGTGAGGAAAAAAATTATCCAGATGAGCATAATTTAAAAATACTGCAAGTTTGACAAACTGAATGATTTTGTGTGACAGTGGTTTAGCAAATTACCAAAGTCAGGACCAAAAGCATTCAAATTTCAGGCTCTATGATATATACTCTCTCTCATCAAATAAGCAATTAAAAAAAGACATTTTTCACATCTGTGAGCACTTCAGTAAACTGAAAACCTCTCAAATTGGGGGGGAGGGAGGGGAATGAGTCCCAAGTATTTCAGTTTTGATGGATTTGACCTTGTGCATGTGTGTATATATATATATATATATATATATATATATATATATATATATATATCTTTGTTTATTAAATAGCTGGACCACTAGCTTGATATATACTTGTATACAAAATTTCATGCAATAGATCTTGGATGGTTATGGATGGAGTTATGCTCCAAAACCAAAAAGTGTGACTGGGTTGATGGATGGAAATTATTCCAATATCTCTGACCAACTTCAATGAGCAACAATAAATATGATGAATGTCTTTGTTTGAAGTATTTGAAATGGGGTGAAAATCAAGCAAGTTGACCTGATAAAAACGTGAATGTAATTCTCTGCCAGTTTCAAATAAAAACAACCAGAAATTTGCTGAGACAGCTTCCCCCCCCCTACAATCTGGTGTCAAATGTGCACGAGAAACTGACCTAAATGCAAAGCTTGACTGGAATCAATGAGGCATAAAATATTTTATATGACCTATTAGCTTGACTGGAGTCAATGAGGCATAAAATATTTTATATGACCTATTAGCCTGACTGGAGTCTATGAGGCATAAAATATTTTATATGACCTATTAGCCTGACTGGAGTCAATGAGGCATAAAATATTTTATATGACCTATTAGCCTGACTGGAGACAATGAGGCATAAAGTATTTTATATGACCTATTAGCCTGACTGGAGACAATGAGGCATAAAGTATTTTATATGACCTATTAGCCTGACTGGAGTCAATGAGGCATAAAGTATTTTATATGACCTATTAGCCTGACTGGAGACAATGAGGCATAAAGTATTTTATATGACCTATTAGCCTGACTGGAGTCAATGAGGCATAAAATATTTTATATGACCTATTAGCCTGATTGGAGTCAATGAGGCATAAAATATTTTATATGACCTATTAGCCTGACTGGAGTCAGTGAGGCATAAAATATTTTATATGACCTATTAGCTCATAAAGACATAATAATGGTAGGGTGGCAATGCTTATAGCACAAGAGTTTGACTTGTCCATAAAAAATATGAAAAGTTACCCCCAAAAACCCCAAAATACCAGTATCTCCAAGTTACAAAAAAGTTACAATATACCAGTATCTATTCAATAAAGTAGAATTACTGGCATTTTGTTTTTCTCACAACATGTTTTATGGATGAAACATTAAACTTTGGGATGTACTTGTCAATGTGCATCCACAAGCAAATTCTGCAATTAATAATACTGGGGAAACACCTAAATCAGGACCAAAGACTTCTAAAAATAGTACAAACAGCTGCCTCTCCAGGCACTCACCATTAAGAGGTTAGTATCAGGACTGGTCGGCCTGGTGTCAGGATAATGTGACTGGGTGGGACATCATGCTACATGTCTGCAGCATGATGCCCCAGTGCTAGACATCACTATAAACTGCCACACTGCAGACACTGTAGCAATATGACTGAAAATTGTTAAAGCTATTATAAAAATCCAAATCACACACACTCAACTAAATCCAGAATCTTAACTAAAGTAAATAAATCATGAAATATAGGGCATTGTGGCCTACTTTGGTAAAATGGTACTGGACTCACCAAGATGCATCAACATACCAAACTGAATGACTCAGTGGCCAATAATGCCAGAAAAACTGACCTAATGCAAGACCTAACTAAGGTCACAAAAGTATCAAATGTACTTAACAGTAACCAGATTTTGTTGGATAAGTGTTACAATCACCAATACACATCCAAGCACAAAGCTGATTGGCTCTGTGTCATATAATGCCCTCGAAATTGACCTAAATACAAAACCTGATTGAAGTTGTTTTTGTCATGGGTTTAATACCATTTTCCAGTACATGATAGGCTATACATGGTGGCCAATATATTTGGTGGAGGAAGAACGAGGCAAACCCTGGGAAGAACCACTGACCCATGGGAAGCTAACTGCAGCATTCTCATGTAACCATGTTGGCCATGCCCTAGACTTCAACCCACATGGACTGAGTTGAGATGTCAGTGATTTGCAATGGTGAGGATTTTAGCCCACTCAGCTACCCAGGGCCCTACTGATCAAAGTGATTAAGGTAAAATGTTGGTCACTGACATACTCATGGCAAGATAAGTGTCATGCTCGCCAAGATTCATACACATATCAAGCTGCATGACTCTAAGTCCCATAATGTCAGAGACACTGACCTAAATAAAACCCTTAACCAAGACAATGGATCATGGCATGTAGGTCACAGTGACCAAATTTGTGATGGGTAGTATTGTACTTACCAAGATGCATCCACACACAATATTGCAAGCCTCTGTGGCTGATAATGCCAGAGAAACTGACCTAAAGAAAAAACTTTAGCAAGTCACAGTGATATTCTTTTAGCAAAACAGTTTTGTACTCACCAAGATACATCTAAATACCAAGTTGTATATCTCTTAGGCTAACACTGCCTGAAAAATTGAACTAAATGGATTACTAAACCAAGTTATATGTCTCTTATGCAGACTGCTCCAGCGACCTAGTGGTTAGAGCATCTGCTTCAGATGCTGGAGGTCGCAGGTTCAAACCCCAGCCACGTCATACCAAAGACCTATAAAAATGGTAGTAGAAGCTGCCTTGCTTGGCGCTCAGCATTAGGAGGTTAGTATTAGGACTGGTTGGACAGATGTTAGGATAATGTGACCGGGTGGGATATCATGCTACATATCTACAGCATGATGCCCTAGTGCTAGACATCACTATTGTTATGTATATTTAATATAATTGTTTGTCTGTTAGTTTTAAAATTTTTTTATTCCATTACATGCTATTGTAATGTAGCATTATTTACTGGACTTGACCTTGTCCAGAATTGAGTTCAGTTCGGCTTGACCTGATTGACATTTTTTTTATTTCATTGATGTAAACAACTAATAATAGCTTCATTATCCTCTGTGGGAAAGTGAAACATGTATCTAGTTGTTGACCTTGTTCCAAAGTCAGTAACAGTTTTGGTAAACAACTTTTTTAAAAAATTTTTTATCTTTCTCAGAGTAAGAATCATTAAGGTGAGTCAAGGTCATACCTGGACTACGTGATAATCATGTGCCAATTGGTAACAAACTCCTATTTTTTCCAGAAGAATGAACTTTTGACCCTCATCCGGGAATCTGTTTTGTGTCTTAATTAATCTTATAACTGGTGTTTTGATAAAGGTTTGTCAGTTGGGCTTAAAACACTTGACATGTTAAGTTGTATTATGTTGTGACCAGTTTGGGCTGAATTTTATTTTCTTCAAGTTATTGATTTCAAGTGATTATTTTCTCTGTTGTATTATGTTGTGACCAGTTTGGGCTGAATTTTATTTTCTTCAAGTTATTGATTTCAAGTGATTATTTTCTCTGGAAATACAAAAGTGCTCTGACAAAATTCTTGGATAAAGACATTAATTGCAATTCATACTGAATTCAAACCTGGAATAATATTTCTGTGATTCAACAAGAGACTGTTGACACATCAGTACAACACTGGCCATAACAGACACATCATCACCTTCAATTTTAAATCTCTTCGGAACTTGAACTGAGTGTTATTCAGGATTTTTATTACTAGGACTTGTGTCTTTAATTCTTGGATTATTTTTGGATTTAATTCGCAATACTGTATGTTCTTTTTTCTCATTTTTCACTTTGTATTCAAGGGAAATCATTATTTGTTAAATTTTACAAAGCTTGTTGCCTTCACTCTTTTCTGTTACTTATTTTAAGAGCACAGACTCGTAACACTATAAACTGTCACACTGCAGACATCGTAGCAACGAGACCGAAAAATGTTTAAGGCTACATTAAAAATCCAAAACACACACACACTGTCTCTTAGGCTAACAATGCCTGAGACACTGAACTACATGCATAATTTAAGCAAAGTGTGACAAAAAGACCTAAGGAAGCATAGACATTCAAGAGTAATGCTAACCTGCCCCTTTCACAATGGTGGAAAGCGTTAAAAGAAGCTGAATTAAGCAATTGTTACAGACAAATATGCTGAATACAGGTCATATGGAGGTCTTTGAGGGTTGGTCATTTGGGGGTCTTTGAGGGTTGCAGATGGACAATATGTTTCATAAGTACAGAGTATGTATAGTAAAATAATGCTTCAAGAATTCAAATAAAATTCCCAAGCTTGACTCCAGATGAGTGACCAATTCATACATATATCTCAGTGATCTTTAATCACTGTTTAAGGTATTGTTAAACTGCTGAATTTACAGTCAACAATAAACACACCCCATGTTACCCAAGAAAACAGGACTTCAAAGAATAACAAATATAAATTTTGCAAAGAATTGAATCTTATAACCTATTTTCATCATGACTACCCATTCAATAAGGTAAATATGAATATTAAATCTAATATCCCCTACAAAGTGTGGAACTGAATTGATTTGTCTCTTCTGGCAAGTGAGAAAATTTTCTTATCAAACTGTATATACAGCAATATGGACAACTGAAAAAGTCAAGAGGGTCATAAATACAAACTAATCACATCAGTTGGTCAAAGTATTTCTGAATTTACCAGCCAAAACCATAGATAATAATGCCTTTGCATTGGATTTAAAACTTCTACAATCAATTTGAAAGATTTCATTCCAGAATGAAGCAAGACTGAGGAAAGAAGTCAAAATCAAGTGGTAGATTTCACACTAAAATTTAACACCAATGGCACTTCGTAAAGTCCTGTGACATTTGATTATTTTACTTTGGAGCTTGGGCACCAGCCTTGAACATCCCAGAGTGAAATATTGCCCCATGTTGACTTTAACCTCTAAGAACAAAGGGGCATGACTGTGGTATATTGTGTCTAGCAAAGAATTTCAGGTAATATTCCATCCAGATACATGTATTTCCTGTGGTTCAAAGGTTACAGCCAAGATGAGTAGAGCAGTCACCGAGTTACATTTTCCATTACTGTGACCTAGACTATTGAGGGAATGGGGCATGACTGTGGTATGCAAAAAAACACAGGATGGTGAGGTAATTGAAGTATGTCTAGTCTAAATGTATATTTGATTTGCCATGATGTATATCTGGGTAAGGTTTTATGAAAATATCTTCCACATCTCAAAATGTTGAGCCCTGGCCCCATAAAAGTCAGACCTATATTCTCCCTTGTAATGACCTTGACTTTTAAGCAAAGGACATAACTGGTATGCAATACACAACCCTTGATAAATTATTCGAGTATTTTCACAAAAGTACTTCTGAGGTTCAAAAGTCAGAGCTACAAAATGGATCATGGAGTTACATTTTCCCTTTCTGTGATCATAACAATATGACCTCTGGTGTGACCTTGACATTAAGGAAGAGGAAGTGACTGTAGACACTGTCTAGGTGTAAATCTGGGTCAAGTTTCATGAAAATATCTTTGGTGGTTCAACAGTTACAACCCAGAGAAGGATATAGGTCAGAAAGTTAAAATTTCCCTTGTTGTGATCTTGACTATGATGTAGAGGTTGTGGCTGTGGTATGTGATACTCCATCTAGTCATAATGTATATCCAACTAAAGTTTGATATTTGGATAGAAATATCTTCATTGGTTAAAAACTTACAGCCCCAATAAGGAAATATGTACAAAGTTACATTTTCTGTTGCTGTTTCTCTGATCTTTGAGCAGAGGAAACAGAACCTGTCTATGGAATGGAAGACCCAATCTAGTCATGATGTATATCTGGGTTATCCACAAGGACAAGCAGATGAAAGTGGATGGAGACACAGATGGATGGACAATATCATAAAATATGTTCCAACTTAGGACTTCAGAACCCTTCATATATGCTGAACAAGTCCAACAGAACTTTTACCAACTATAAAATGTCCACATCAGACATAAGGAGTTTCTGCCTAGACACTTGTATTCATGCTTGATGAATAATTGTATTCAGGCTTGATAAATAATTGTTTTAACTCTAGACTTGTTTACAGATACTGATTCAGTACATGATGCAATGTAACCCAACTGTTTCCTGCCTCAACCAAGTCTGGTTGTAAAGCAGTACACAATTTGATTTCATGATTAAAGAGGGATCCCTCAGCAAACATCATGTACAAAATGACAATGGAAAGAAAAGTTAAATATTCCCAATTCAGATTTGAATGTATGCTTATAAATATGGCCATGTCCTAATACACAATGAAAACAGGGAGTAACAATCTGACTGACATCAAGCTGTTCCACCCCTTGACTTAAATGGTTTTGTTAAACCTTACGCTTCATCTACACTAAATGCTGAATACGGTAAGAATACAAAATGCCCCATGTACATCCAAGTGATGTGCAATTAATATCTGCCTTTCTGGAAACAATTAAAGAAATAAGAAAGGACCGTGTCATGTTTTAAGCATATTGGTAATTCTAGAGCTATATAATGACTTCAAAACTTTAATAAATGACAAAATATGGATTTTTATTATTGTTAACTTTCTGAGCTAAGATGGAAAGAGGGAGAATATGTGAGATTGTCTACAACTACCCCTGATAGAATGAATGTCCAAAAACATATCCACAATTTGGAAACTTAAACAATACTTATGAAGTTGAAGTTTGATGATACTTTCATTGAACCTGTAGTATTCTTAGGTATCATACATAATGATGCATAGATCACGTGACTGATCAGTCTTTAGAGAGGCCACAAGATACAAGATGAAAGACATGGAGGGTGTGTAGGCATGTAATCCCTAATGGTACTACAGATTCAATAAAATTATGATCAAACATCATATTGTTTAAGTTTACAATTCATTAAATCTTCTTTACCCTAAGGGACCCCACAAGACGTTTTGTGTGTATCCTGTGACAGAATTATATTAGGATATAAAGGCAAAGCAGTGTGCATCTTAAATCATGAGAATTTAGTATGCAGATAAATTTAATTAACATGGTAAATGAATGCAACAAATTTATGAGCAATTGGTTGGAGCTGATTCAAACAGTTTTTCAATGAATGTTAATCTTTCTAAAGACTGTCCAGTCATGTGACCTATGCATTTTCTTGTGTGATCCCTAAGAGTACAACAGATTCGATGAAAACAATTCAACTCAAACTTTAATCAATTTATTTTCTTCACTATTTGCCCTAAGCTCTGCCCACCCACTGTCAAATTTTTCTAATTGTAAAATTTTATAAACTTGTTGCTTAAATTTAAATTGAACTCAATACAGAATTTGAGCTGAATCCAATCATTACGTTTTTGAGTTATCAAAGCTCAAAGTTTCTATATACAGATATTACTTATATTTTACTCTTTTGTGGAGCTGTGGCAGTTTATGCTTCACTAGAAAATAATTGTGTCATGTAACACTGTGCACTGGTTAACAAGGCAACAGTCTGTGGCCCTGCTATTGGCAGAGAGATAAGGTGCCAAATAAGGGGACTGACATGGTGTAACTATTAAATATTGCAATATCAGGCTGTCTTCACAGATGCCAACACTCACACTCACTCTGAGATATGTGAGGCCACCTATGCGTAACATTCACTAAAGCAGGCCAAGCAATAAGGAAGCTTATGTCTACAATGGACAAATACCATAAGACAATCATTACAAACATTAAAAGTTGTAAGATTACAGAAGTTTGCATTAAAACTGGTTTATTGCAGCAGAAGGAATTAACTAAATAATACAAAACTATATAAAAAAAACCAGTTAACTCCATATATAGCATGGACTACAGCAAACTTTATATTGCCTCCCCTCCCCTTAGCCATTCTCTTGATGTCTATCCAAGCTTTTTCATACCAAAACTAACCCTAAAGGTTAATGGTTGAAATACAATATACTGTGCTCTATTAACCCAAGTGTTCTGTTGGTGTAATATTTATATGCTTTCCAGAGACAAACAATTACCCCTGCAAGTTAATATTTCTTAATACTCTAATACTTATAGCTAATGAGTATGACATTAAATACCTGAATTTTTGCAAAGACTAAGTTTAGCTGAAACATAACAGTCAAGTAACAATGAAAATATTATAAATGACAATATTCTTTTAAGTAGTGTACCCAAATCAGACCATGATACTTATATTTACTTTTAAGTAATGTACCCAAATCAGACCATGATACTTGTATTTACTTTTAAGTAGTGTAGCCAAATCAGACCATGATACTTGTATTTACTTTTAAGTAGTGTACCCAGATCAGACCATGATACTTGTATTTACTTTTAGGCAAGCAGAAAACTATTTAAGATTAAAATAGCTGATAGCTAAATTCTCTCTGATCATACTAGAGTCAAATTAAAAGTACAACCTAACAGAAACCCCGAACAAATTGTTTATATCCAAGCAGCACTGGCAGGTTGCCTCCCAAAAGGCATTAAAATATATAAACCATAACAAATTATTCATACTTGCATTGCCCTGTCTGGTTGCTCCCTGAAAGGCATTACAATATATAAACCAAAACGAATTATTCATACTCAAAATAGCCTTGTCAGGCTGCCCCCTGAAAGGCATTATAATATAGAAACAATAACAAATTATTTATACTCGAATAGCCCAGTGTGGTTGTCCCATGAAAGGCATTACAATACATAAACAATGTAAAGCTAAGGTTTACTTTTATATTCCTTGTTTAGTTTTGGGCTCCTTCAGTTAAAAACCTTGGCTTAAAGAGACAAAACATGGATATTACTGACTCAAATGAAAAAGAATTGTTATAGTAATCGGTGCTGAGACAGTGTCTTCCTGGGAATCTGTTATTGGTTTGGAGACTAACTTCATTCACTTAAATATGAATAAATAATATAAACAAAATTAGTGCAAATAATTTGAATCTCCTATGTTACTAACTAATCATTGAGGTTAAACCTGGTAAGATAAATTATGTATGTGACTAATAGTAGAGGATGGAGGCATCAGTAACAACATTAGTCCCATTGAGCATTATGCCATATGTACTAGCTTATAAGTTGAGAACAACTGCAACTGCACAGTCCGAGACCTGCCATAGTATATTGCATTGGCAGAACTGGGTCTATGCAGTTTGATGGAAGTAATCAGTAAATCAAACAACATATACCCTGATCAGTAAGTACATTATGTGATAGCAGATTAGGATCTATGTTGTTTGTGGTTGGGCTCGACTAATAAGTGAGTACGTATGGTAATTGAAACCAAGCCTCAGACTATCAGTACAGGCAGATTATGTTAAGACATAGAATAATTTCTAATGATTCAATATATATCATCAAATAAAAAAAAATCTGGAGGTATTTTTGGCATAGATAAAATATATTTGGACAAAAATTTAGGAATTCACATATTAAAATGAAGTCAGCTGATCAGTTCACAATTAACCAAAACCACTGTTGCTAAGTTTTTGCAGCAAACACCACCTAAAATTATCTGCACTGACAATCATCCACAGATATAGTATTATGTATTTTGATCTATCAATTTATCACATGCAGGCATATCTGTGCTTATTCTACCAGCATTTAGTCCAAACGGCACACACCACTACAATCTATCATCTGTTTTCTTGGCTTTTACAAGCTGGTGATATATCAGTCTCTATGCATGGATTCCCATGGAAATTCTTTCACAGAACCAGATATGCCTATTTAATTTTTTTAGTGTGTGTCACAGACAAAGTGTAATTTTCTGGGCAAGGCTTGAAAACTATCCGAAAGGCATAAAACATGAATAAATACATATACCATGCAAGGCAACATTTACATGTATTGGAATATTTAACTATGGATTCAAGCAATAAAAGAAAACCACATTTTCATACCATACACAGGACTCCATATTTCTTTCTCATACATAATACAAAAAGTTTACACCAGTTACTGCATTGAACCAGCTAATGCACTGTCATTATGCACTGCTATGTGCAGTATATTTTCAGCTAGCAGATGGAAACATTAACATGTAATGTAAGGTACATTTTCAGAGCTCTCAAAGGTCCTTACATTTCATGATATGTGGGACCAGGAGACAGCAGCAGTTCCCTGGGTGAAAAAGGTGTCTGTGTGTGTAGAAGTTCATCAATTTAATGCTTCCCTTGACTTGTTTCTGAACAAGAACATTTAACATAATTTGTTGCTACTGAACCTAAAATTTATGATAAATATGTTAAAAACACATGTATCAAAACAATAGTCATCTGTAGTTTTAAGACTGAATATGTCAAAAATACATGTCCAAATCATTTACATTAAAGAACACAAAAGAAAATTCGGGATGCGCATATGAGCATGATTTCTGTACAAAATGTGTGCATCTTATGTGCAATGCATGAAGCTTGACAAGTATGCATTTTGCGCATGCAACTAGTAAAACCACGGCATAGAATTTAGAGCAATTAACTATTGTGCAGCAAATGGTTCCATGCAGCATCTAGAGCAAACTCTCTGATAATTGAACCTTTTCCATTCTATAGTATAATGGTGTCAATGGTGTCAGCAACAATGTCAAACTTAATCTTCTGGTTTCAAATTTATAAAGGTCAAAATTCACTATGATCATCTGCAGTCTTGGCAGACATGTTGTATATTACCTACCTGATATTATGTCCCAATCTTTTGTACAAAAAATTATAAAAACTAGACCAGAAAATCCATATAAATGCAATTAAAACTTTGGACTAAATGTCCAAGAAGAGAATAAACATGGGTCAAATTAAGACATATGAGAAGTCATGTGATAATATTTCTATACTTTATTGCACAGATGAACAATTATCCCAGACAGATAATGTGATGATATCATAAACCCTGTAGAAGTATGAAAGATAGAGTGATGGATGGATGGATGTATAGATTTACAAAAATAAAGGAACATATGAATGAAGTAACAAATAGGCAGGTGTACAGACTGACAAATACAAATACTATATTTCTATACTTTGGAAAAAAGGCAGGGAAAAAAATGTTTAAACACCTTTGAAGCAGGTGAGAGGAAAATACATGATGCTTTTCTTCCAATAATCTAATTAACAATATTCAGTCTCAACTACGGAAGGCCTATAATGTTCATACCACAAAGAGAAGAGAAAATTAGAATTATTGTTTTGTTGGTTGGAGGGGTGGTGAGAAAGGGGGCTTTTTGTGCATTTTAATGGCACTTTCAACACATTAATGCAGAGGAAACAGGACATAAGTGCCTTTCCCAAGAATAACAAGGCAGTCAACCCAGGCTGGCCTGGGTGGGTATCAAACCTGTGACCATTGGATTATAAGCCTGACACTCTACCAACTGAGCTAGGCCACAGCTCCCCAGGAAAATGTTATATGAATAACAAGATCATGGATCTTACTTTCTTTGGAATTTTATGAGTAATGCTTCAACTTTCTGGGCTGAATTTAAATCAAGGTCATGACATACTAAGGTATACTTCCTCCCTTCAAGAGGTTAGCAGGATCAAATATGCCTTTGCTGAAAATAATCATAATTGTGCTGACACATACACTGTCTCAAAACTGCATTCTAAAATACAAATATTACTGGTAATCCATGTATAAGTGTTTGCACAACTTTCTAAAACAATAAATATTTTATGCTTCAGTTCCTGATGCTAAACACATCAACCCCAAATTTTCAAACTAAATATTAACTGAATATTGTACAAAAATGGCCATCATTAAAAAACTTGAGGAATGGTGTGATGGTGTAGAGTTGCTAACTCAAATATTAGTGACGTCTCTATGGAGTCGTGCTTGTAGCCTATGATAGAGAGCAGACTCTAATAAAAAAACATAGTTCATATGAAAATAGCAAGTACAATGATTGGTGTGTGTGTGTTTATTGATGTAGCTTTAACAATGTTAGTCATATCGTTATGATGTATGCAGTGTGGTAGTTTACAGTTACAAAATGTCCCACCCAGTCATGTTATCCTGACACCAGCCTGAACAGTCCTACCACTAACCTCTTAATGATGAGTGCCAAGCGAGGCAGCTGCTGGTATAATTTTTTTGCAGTTTTTGGTTTGAATCCTTGACTTCCTGCATCTGAGGTGGATGCTGTAACCGCTTAGGCCACCAAAGCGGTCACAATGATTGGTCAAGATGCTCTTCTGATGATACTATGTGCTACATTTCATGGCAATCCACTAAAAACTGCAATCATGAAATTCTGTTATATATTTCAACCAGCACATCTTTGTGATCAGGGATGTAAAACACACCTTATGTACCCTCCTTGTTGTCATTTTTTTTATTATAAATTATCTTGCAAATTTGATAATATATCTTATATAATAAATAACCAAATTAAATTAAGAAATCAAATATAGTTTATAAGATATCTTATAAAATATTTCAATGTCTATATGATATTTTAAAAAACCATACAGCATATTTTATAAAGTTGATAAGATATCTGGCTTTTGGAGAAAGTGGCACTTTGGCTTGCCATACAAAATCCCTTCTAAAATTATTTTCGTATTAAACCCAGACAGTGCTCAAAAAAATTCCTCTGAGGGCTAAACCCTCTAAGCCACAAATAAGATTTCTTATGAATCTTATAAAATCTTAGTCCAGGGCCCAGCAACGTGGAACGAATTGCCTACTAACTTAGACACAAAGACACAGTGATCTCATTCAAGAGCACTCTTAAAACTCACCTATTTCAACTGCAAGAACAGACTTAAAGACCTAATAATGTTTCCTTACCTTAAATATTTACAGCATGTTTTCTGTTTTCTAATTTCATGGTGGTTTTTTTTGTAATCATATCATTATATATGTTGTCTAATGTTGTAAAGTGCTTAGAGCTTCTAAAGATTAGGCGCTATACAAAGTCCTCATTATTATTATTATTATTATTATTATTATTATTATTTGCCTATACACTATATATGTTTTTTATGTTTTAGGTGTTGTCTAATGTTGTAAAGTGCTTAGAGCTTCTAAAGATTAGGTGCTATACAAAGTCCTCATTATTATTATTATTATCATTATTATTATTATTATTATTATTATTTCAATGCTTTACCTCAAATAGGACAAGGATGCAAAAACTTTTTATTAAATATTGTATCATTTAAATCCAGTTCAATCAAACCGGACAAAACTTAAGATCCTGTAGTTACTTTGTAAATACCCAAAGCATACTAAAATTACAGAATTTATGGATATTTTAAGGTAACACGTTAGTGAGGGGTTCAGGCTTACGTCAACAAGAAGGTCTGAACAAAGAACTTTAAAAAGGCTTTGAAAAGTAAGTGAAATACACCCCCACCCCCACCCCTGACTCTGCAGGAATTTTCTTTATTTTCAATTTACTGCTGGATGATAACCTTAATACTAGGATAATAAACCCCCTATCTTATCTGAGTCATGAATAGTTGGAAATTATCAACCTGACCAGTTCACAAACATGTGCAAATAACAATACACTTTAATAAGTAAACCCTTTCCAAACAATGTAATACTGTATCCAAAGAAATGTAAAACCTAAATGTAATGCAAATTAATTCATTCATACTAGATTATAGCCTGATACTTGGTCAGTATAAGCCTCAAATAAGATAAGCTTTATTAGTGGTCAGATTAGGTCTCCAGGTCACCAGCCTGGGTGTGCCCTTGGGAAAGGCACTTAGTTCAAATTTTCTCAGCATGATATCTCCAATAATGTGTCAAAAGTGCCATTAAAATAAACAAAAACAAATCTATTACAGGCGATAAAAACATATATGTACCAGGTCAAAGCTCTACTCAGAGGTTGGTGTCTTTAAAAACAAAAAGCAAACAGCAAAAATCTTGAATACATGAATGCATCAAGAAATTTAATATAGAGATCAAACTTAATTTTCAAAGATATATTCAATAATCTTTGTAAAATTCTCATGCTATTACCTGTAGTTTATAAATAGTTATGCAAAAATAACCACAGCTCAAGTAACCAACCTGTCTTTTAAATTAATCTATAATGTTAATGTATTTGGCAAAAACCCCATTTGTAGGGTGAAACAATTCACCAATACACTGAAGTATCAATAATTTTGCCATTTTAACACACATATCAATGCAAAAGGTAAAAGTAACTGAAAAGAGTGAAAAGTAACAAGTTTTGTAAAATTCCACAAATAATTTATTTCCCTTGAATACAAAGTGAAAATGTAAAAATAACTTACTGTATTGCATATTAAATCCCAAATAATCCTAGTATTTCCAACACAAATCCTAATGAATGAAGTCCTGAATAAACTTAAGTTGGTATTCCAAATAATTTCCAGTGCTGAAGGCATTGATGTGCCTGTAGTGGCTGGTAGTCTAATGTAATAATGTACCAATGTGCCGAATTGTATTGATGTGCCAACAGTCTTTTGTTGAATCACAACAATCCAAAGTTTCCTTGCTTGAATTCACTACAATTCCCAGTTAATGTCTCTTTCCAAGAATATTATACAAGAGCACTTTGTATTTCCATAGAAGAATAATTTGAATTAAATAATTTCAGCTGAAATCAGAATACTGCACAACAATAATACAACTGATTTTGCTCAGATGTTATCGCATGAATAAATACTTTTTCCAGTAAACAAGATTATATAAAAAAACTAAGATGCTAAAGAATGCCTCGAATGAGAGCCAAGAGTTCATTTCTGGAAAAATCTTAGTTACAACCGAAGGTCTATTACTATAACACATGTATAAAATGTAGTGAACATCAGGTAGACTTGGCATTTCATATGGAATTTCCAATGTTCTTGACTCAGATTGAGATAAACATTTCATTTACATAACCAGTCTCAATGATTCAGGTCAGGTAGAAAATGAACTTGATTTTGGACAAGGTCAGCAATAAAATACAATTTTACATTAACCCATAGCATATAATAAATAAAAAGAAAACTAACAAACAATGCAAACTAAATATACATAACACTGTTTAATTGTTTCCATGTTTTAGAGAACACCATTGTGTCTTCCAAATGCAATTTAATTCAAATTTATTTTATATTCCCCCCCCCCATATATATATTCAAAGAAGTTATGTTATTAAATTACAGAGACAATTTTTTTCTCTGTGCAAGGGATGAATGTAGCAATTGCAGAACTTGACTATGATCATTGCTTAATCCTAATCACTGAGACGTGTGTGATGCATTTATATAATGCAAAACAATGTGTGGTGAGCAAGATGAGTTCTGCATCTGACAAAATGAGCAGCTGAAATGGTCAAAAAGCTTGAATTAGAGTCACAAAAGAGATAGCAAGTCTTCTTTTTTAAAGTAGTTTGCATTATCCTGTCAGAACAATTGATAAATCTAGGCATGCCTGCAATCTCTGTTACAGATCTTGAGCATAGTGAAAATATGACACATCAGAAAAGACACCAACCTACTAATGATATAAGCCTTCTAAAGATAGCAAGACCTCCAAGATAATATATGTATTGATGATGTATTATTATACTGTAGTGTATGTATTGCAATATGTACTGATACACAATGCAGGCAAACCATTTCAGCTCTAGATTAAAGTAGATAAGTGTTCAGTTTCCTTGAATTTCATCCCGAGTCATGTGTGAAAATCTCTATTTTGGCAAATGTTTGATTATTTTAAATGCATCTCAGAAAATCAAGAAAACAAGTGCAATAAATATTTTATGAAAAAAATTCTTGTTCCAGGGCTGTATTTACCAATAAAGCTACAATCGATATAGGAAGTAACATAAACATCAACTGTCATAAAGTCAATTCATGTATGTGGTTTTTAACAAGATAAGGCCATATCTATCAACTAAACATAGGTTAATATGTTACAAATGCTATATACAACCATACCTAGACTACTGTAATGTTATCCGGGGAAACACTTCTGACAAGAATAGATGCAAATTATTTTGCTTGCAAAAGATAGCTTGCAGACTCATCCTAGATAATGCTGAAAACATCCCAAATGCAATGGATGATATTAAAATGTTATCAGAAAGTGAATAAGTATTGTTGAGAAAGGCTAGGCCTATTCATAAAGTCTCAAACAATATGGCACCATTATATCTCAATGAACTATTCATGCTAGAAAACAAGGCAATACTCTCAATTTAAGATCAATTTCAGCTAACCACCTTTCCATTCCAAAATCAAATAAAGATCTCTTTAATGTTTTCAATACTCTGGGAAACTAATCTGGAACAGATCCCAAAGGAAATTAGAGAAAGTATGAATATAATTACAGTCTACTTCAATGGATTAAAAGTGGAACCTGTTTGATTTAACAAGTACATTACTGCTGAAAGTATAAAGTCTCAAAATGTTCTATTTTGTTGTCTCACTTTTTTTTACTGTATTTACACAATGTATCTAGCTGGATCACAAATTGTCTGTTTATTATATCTATATTATATTTATTCTTTTTCTTATTATTATTATTAGTAGTAGTAGTAGTATTGTTATTATTTGTTAAACTATGTACTCTGTATGTAAATATGGAGAGAACCACAAGGATGATTAGTTCCATGCAACTGTGTCACCCTCTTAAAATAAAGTCATCATCATCATCATCATCATCATCATCATCATCATCATCATCATTATTGTCATTATTATTATTATTATTATTATTATTATTATTGCTATAACTTCACCCAGTGAGTGTATATCTTGCTTTATAGTAGGGATGATGCTAATAATAAAATTATGGATTGTTCTTAAAATGCTACCTGGTCAGTTGGTGGGTGTTAAAGGCACTTCCAACACAATATTGGCTATATCATGCCAAGAAAATGGAAGCTAAGTGCCTTTCACAGGGTCACACCACAGCAGCTGATCTGAGCTTGTAGTTATCGAACCACCAACCACTGATTTGCAAGTTAGATCATCTACCAATGGAGTTATCACAGCCCTCCAAGGAGTTGTACTGGTTCAGTGGTTTCCATGCTGGACTTGCGTCCAGCAGGGTGCATATTTGAATCCTATCATCAGACAAGTCTGGGTTGGCTACTCCGATTGTGTGTCCTTGGGCAAAGCACTTTGCTCCAACTACCTCATTACTAAATAACAATGGTCTTTTTGCTATATTTTATATAAAAAAAAACAACAAACAAAGCCATGTTGACTACTCATTAAACCTTCCATCAAACAATAGCAAACTCTGAAGCAAGAAAGAATGGATTTTGGCCTCAATGTAAGACATTCCCAAATATCAACAAGACAATATCCCAATGCTACATTTTTTAAAAATTGGAAACATTTAAATTTTCATTTCTTACCTGCCAGAACATGATGAATCAAGTAGAAAACATAACTTTTGACTTGAAAACCCCCAAGACATAGTCATGTTTAGAAAAACATGATTTTCAGTAACCTTAGAGAAGAAAAGGGGAGAGAGAGAGAGAGAGAGAGAGAGAGAGAGAGAGAGAGGGGGGGGGGGGGAGAGAGCTCTTAACACAACATTATATGCCTGTAATGTGCATAAACAGTGAACAGTCATGCATAATGCTCATGAAAATCACTTTGGGGCAGTTTATACTTTTGATTCTCATAATTGATTATAAAGCATGATGGTAAACTACCACCACTGCAAAGATTTAACTGACTGACAATAGCTGGGAGGTGGGTGTTAACAACCCAATTCATTTTAAGTTGTAATAAAAGAGATGGATGATGAAGAAACACAAGGTGTTACCCTTTGTTGTTTTGAATGATAATGTGTAAGTCAGCTCATTACTGGCTACTTCCTGATTAGTGGCAACATTTCTGAAGTTGGATTTCACTCCATATATAACAAGTAAACCAGGATTATTTCAGTAGTTGAAACATTATGTTAGTGAGATACATTTTTTAATGCAAAATTGTTTCAATGCATTTGTGACTTAGGATCAGCCATCAGCAAAGAAAGACAATTTCAACAGCTAGGGGGATAATTTTATTCCTTGTGCATATTACAAAGATGATATCGGGGCCCCGAGTGGCCGAGTGGTCTAAAGCGCTGATCGTTACGGATCACTGCCATCTCACCTCTGTCTGCGTGGGTTCGAGTCCAGGCTCGGCTAACGTGGGTACGTGAGAAAGCCTGCCAGTAGCTTCTCGCGGGTCGGTGGTTCTTCCCGGGGTTTTCCAGGGTTCTTCCTCCACCATTAATACTGGCCGCCATGTATAGCCTATCTTGTGCTGAAAAATGGCGTTAAACCCTATAACAACAACAACAACAAAGATGACATCAACATCTGTGCATATTGCAAACATGTATCAACATATACATATTGCAAACACAATATCAACATCTGTCATTCTGAAGTATACAACATGTGTTGGCATAGTAACACCATCCAGCATTAGGGACAATATGCCAATGCAGAGCTCAATCCCAAAACGTCACATAATATGTTTCAACATTCTAACCACATCTAGTGTGGCCACTGCATATTTTAAATGAACTCCCTCACACCTCACAGCAGAGGTATGTTTGTAATATATATATATATATGCAATAAACTGACAACGAACTGTGCAAACTTGTATCTAACTAGTCTGAGCACTTTCAACTCTTAATGAGTCTTTTTCAAAGGCAAATCCAAAAAATAGACGAGACAAACAAATAAAACAGAAAAACTGTTGTGTTTGTAAAACTTTCCATGACTATTTCTACAGGAATGGAACCTTAAATTTATTATGTTTCAACTACCTTATTTCAACTTGTTGCAGATGCTTGAAAGTTGAAATAAACTAGTTGAAACATAATAAATTTAAAGGTTTCATTCGTTTAAATACTTAAATTTACATCTAGAATGCATTCAAAATGAGGCACCACATACAGGAAAGTGTCAAGTTATACATGTTGGCCTCTAAATATTTCTAGAAAATATCCCCAGGTGTATGATGGGTAAAAATAAAATAATTATAGGATCTCCAGAAAATGTTCCTAGGTGTATGATGGGTAAATTTAATAATATATATCATGAATTGGCCTTAACATTATTCTTGCGGAAAAAATTGCATTAACACTTGTAAGTTAGGTTTACATTTACTTTAATCACAATTTCAACCTAAGCAAGGTAAAGGTAAAGTGTATCCAGTGCAGATAATCTACAGATCAGTCATTACTTTTGAATTCAATTAAATTACTACATTAAGATCCATTTCAGACACAATATATAATAAGGCAGAGAGGCACTTTCATAGGTCATGTCTGTTAAACATGTTTTAATTCTTGTTTACACTATACCTTGGACCCAAAGTTAAAGACTTGTTATATTTACCCACATAATATCAGTTGTTGGGAATCTAAAAGAATACTTCAATCAATATTTTATTTATTAAAGCCCCATAGCCGCCGTTAAGTGCAAAAAGTTGTATAAGCCAAATTATTTGAATAATACTGAATCTTGGAGAATTTTCATTCTAAGCATCGTTGGGTTCCATTAAAACCAGATAATATCAATGTTTTATCACATTATGAGCCATATAATTTCTCACTTGAACTAAGATACCCATCCATTTTCCACATGTGTATGAATCAATCTGATGTTGATTGACAAATTATATGTGTGTGAATCTATTTCAGTCAAAAGCTGGCATGCAAGATTACAAGCACATCATGCTATGTGGATTGTCTTCAGTTCAGGCTCACACTTCTATATTCCAGCACCCCTGAGCTAATCACCAATATTCAACCAAGTCTTATTTTTATCTAATGCATGCTTTTTTTTCTCAGATCTGCTTTACAAAAGCAGGCCTGCCTCTCTTCATTCTCTGTTGAATCAAATGTGAATGTTGTTGTTATTAGATTAATCACTAACGGAATTTGTCAAAAGTATTGCATCACTACTTTTTGAGCACTCCAGGAAAGATCAGAATTACAAGCAATTTCATTGACTAAATTAAGAGGTGGCACCTCTTAATTCTAAACTGAATATTTGAACATCATTTAAACCTAACATCTTGATTATTTCAAAGAATGGTTTATGTCCAATAACTTATTTTAACAAATCATTTCTTTTCTTTGAAACTTTAGTTAGATTGGAAGATTAGTGAAATTTATGATAAATGGGGGCATTGGGGTTTTAAATTGTGTGTTGACATATAGTGATGGTGTAGTACAATAAATATGCTTCATTCCCCTCTCTTCTTCATTCCTGGTATTTTAAATTAGTTAGGGTCTTTCTTACCATAAATACTCATTTATAAGTCAAGTCAAATTGCAAACAACAAAGATCTTGACCTGTCATATCAAAATGCACCTGTGGATTAAGGTCCATGCCATTTATCCTGCTGATTACCTGCTAACAAAATGCACAGAACCAGATTTGCTGGTGCATTAGTTGGATTCATCTTGAGTGTAAATATGGAAGGCAAAATCATATACTTGGGTATATGTAAAGAGGTTCATTTTAAAAAAGGAACCTATAGCTTAAAGGTTTTATTCGTTTAAATTTTGAACAAAATGACCACTACCATATCAGTCAAGTCCAAATGAAACCCAAACAGACCTTGTTCTGCCATCACATGATCCAACTGTGGAATAGGGTCTATGTTATTTGTTCTACTGATTATTCTTTGCTGCAAAGACACAGATTGACCAGCAGATTATGTGATGGCAGATCTAGGTCTGTGCAGTGTGCGGTTGGACTCTATGGTAATTGTACTGCCAGCTCTGTGAAGCCTGAAAGTTAATGTTATGAAATTGTCCACCCACATCCTGCATAGGCAAGATGGCAGAGAGTCAGTTTTGCATTCTTTCAATGCCAGTAAAGAAATGTTTCAAAATTATCAAGTATCTTGTCAGATAATTAGGGAACATTTATATCTGATTACATATATGATTACAAGTCGAGTACAACTGAAAACTGCACAGACCCTGATCTGCATTGTATAATGGTCTGGCAGATCTGGGTCTATGGAGTTTGTTGAGTGGTCATTAAAACAAACAACACAGACCCTGATCCGATGGTGCATTATACAATGGCAGATTAGAGTCTATAATTTTGGCAATTGGATTATGCTTACAAGCGAGCATGCATTGTGCAATACAAAGATGATAGAACAAACAATGCAGCTGTACCTGTGTAGAATTGATGTCCAGCAGCAAACAGTATTGAGCCAGATCTTTCATTACATAATTCACCAGCGATTCTAGGTCTACATTGTCTGCATTTGGGAGTGTGCATGTTACGTACAGTACATGTATATAAGCAAATAAAGTAGATTGCTGGCTATTCTATTATTTTTTATTCTAGTCTGTGAATTAGTGAATTTTCCAAGAGAAATAATTTTGATAATTCACTGGAGTGAAATACAATTTTATGTTTTCACTCCAGTCAACAGACATCAAGAACATTATCACAAATGAATTTTCACCCACATGTTGTCAAGTGCTTGGTCTAGTAATAGTTATGGTAACTTGCCATGCAGTTTGAATTGCACTACTTTATTTACATTGAATTTCTCATTTTTTTTGTTTGTTTTGGCATGTGCTTTTTACCTTAAATTAAGAAAGATAATTATGTTTCTGCTTGTATTTCCTGTGCAAACATGCACATAATGTGACACAACAGCAAACAGTTGACTACTTAAGAAATCGGCTGCTTCAGTCTGTTGCACAGTTTAGCTAGCCAATATGTTTGAGCATAAAAAAGACAATTTGTTCATTCGAAGTAAATAACATATCTTTCATCTCATGGATGAAAAAACTCAAGCATTTTCACTCATGGTTTCACCACTCATGAAAATACAGATTTTTTTTTCACCCACTCCATGAAATGCATATATTGTGCATCCAAAACAAGCAAATAGCCAGTGTGCTACACCTAATGACTGGTATGCCTTAGTCATAGCCTCCTGCATGCTTTTCAGCTTAAATTATGGTTGTATGTACCTCAATAAATCACATACCTGTGATTTGTATCCCACTGATCAAATTAGTGTATATAAATGAAGCAAGTCTTTGATAATTGGAACAAAATTCTTGTTTAACTGGGCAGCAAGCAGAATCATGATTATTCTGGTGATCGTTTTGGAATACAGCAGAAAGGTAATGTTTTCAACATATCTTTCTACTAGTGATCAAAGCTAGGGTGTTGAATCTTAATGATGTTACAGTTTATCAAACTAATTAATACCTCATCCTTGTAGACTTACATTACCCTTAAACTTGGGAAGATCATTCCATCTGTTACAGTCTCATGTTTACTGTTGAGGAGAATTGCAGAGGCTGCACAGAAGTGCAAGCAGCATAAATATTGGAACTGCAGCACATCCTCTATTACATTTTCCTTTACCTTGAAAAACATGCATGCACAAAATTGCAATAAGAATGGAATACAGTAAAACCTAAGTTGAAAGATCACCATTTTGGAAAACAAACAGTAATTTAAGACTCAGTTGTTCATGAAGAAATCCTAGAATGTGACAACCTTTAATGAGACCAGCTGCCTTAATCAAGAAACTGCTTTGTACTGGCAAAAGGGATGGTATCTCAAGACAGTTTCTGTATATACTCAATACAGAATTTATACTAAAATGCTTGAGCTTTTCCTGGAAGTTCCTATTTGGTCCATTAGCAATCACACATTCCTTAAGAACTCTACTGTATCACCATCATCTTCTTTAATTGCCCGACTCAAAACTAATCACAACTTGGAATGGACAGGTGTGAGGTTAAAATACTGCTTTATACAGGTAAAAACAACAGTAAAAACAGGATCTCTGACAGTAATTACTGAAGGTGGCTAGGACCAGTTGGAAGGTAGGCTTACTGATCTAGCTCACAGGGAAGCTGTTCCACATGATGACATAATGTGGGTGGAGTGGGGAGAGGATGTTCTTGTAAATATATGAGGATATTTGGAACTGCCAATATTTCATACTGTGCCATCTAATCCAAGATGGAGTAGTTACAAAGTAAGACTGGACAGGTATGTCAACTAGGTGGTTGGTGATATGGTATAGCATGGTCACTTCTCCTTAATGTTGTTTCAGGCTCTCCATCCCACCAGTCTTTAAGCAGTGATGTTGTCCTGCCAGTCCACATGTAGTCTTAAGATCTGGCTGCTCATCTCTGCACTTCTTTGAAGCTGTTGATGTAACATTCTGTACATAGTAGATGCATATTCAAGTATCGGTCACATAAAGCTTCTGGTGGGCTAGATCTAATGCCTTAAGAAAACCAATGAGAAATTGGTCTTTTTTGGTTATGTCATTATGTACTTGCTTCAGAACAGTCGCTAGTGATGGACACTCCAATATATTCACACTATTGATGGTCATCATTGAAAATCCATGGATGGTGTAATTGACAATGACTGGGCAGTACTTCTTGGTGATCTTTAACATCTCACATTTATCTGGACTTAAAGTTATCTGCTATTTCAACTCTCAATCCAGGTGATTGTCAGGGTCCTCCTTCTCAATGGTGGCACAATCCTCAGTGGTATAGATGATTCATGATAGGAGGCAATTGTCCAGATGGAGTCTGGTTTGTAGATAATGTACACCCTAGCAGATCACTGATATATGCCAGAAATGGAAGGGGACCCAAAACTGTGCCTTGGGGAACACCTCATGCGGCTAGTACTGAGGTGGTCTTCGTATTGTATTATAAGAACAACTTGTGTACTATTGGAAAAAAAGTCATTATCCAGCTGAGTGTGTTGTTCCTTACACCATAGTGATGAAGCTAATCTTCAAGAGGCACTAATGGAGTACTCTGTCCAAAGCCTTGGAGAAATCCAATAGGAATGCACTGATCTGCTTGTTTGTATCAAATACCTTTCCATCATCGCATACGGAGAAGATAAATTGAATATCACATGAACTTCTTTCCCAAAAGCCAATACTGGTTTGCTGCTCTCACAACTTCATTAGAGGATCTGAAATTGATGCAAGTATCATTAGAGTTCATTTTTGCCGCTCGCGCTAGTTTATTGAAGAGTTTGAAGGTGGTGCAAGCGTCATTAGAGTTCATCTTTGATCCAAGTGTGACACAATAGAGATGAGTATAATGATGGGAGTCTGGGTCATCAGCCAATAGTATGTTGGTGTAGAACAGTTTCCATTTTGAAGAATGGAGTAATTAGCAGTTTTCCAGTTGCCTGGGTGATCTTACCACTGTCTGGGGAGATTTAGCAGGGTCTTGTAAGGTCATGTGATAATTTAGAGGCAGCTTCTTTCAGAAATCTATCAGGAATTTGGTCTGGGCCAGTTGCTTCTTGTGTTTTGATGTTACAAAGGAACTTCACGACCCCTTGTTTATTTGCAACAACACAAGGAGTAAAGATATGTGTCTAGTTCCAGGGTCTTGTATATGTGATGTATATTTTTTTGTGAACACTACACTGCTGAATAAAGATGTTTACATCTTTCTCTACTTGATGAAATTCCATTGGTTTTTTGGATTTGATTGTTTACTACTCAGCATATCATTGACACAAGTATCATGTGATTATTTTCTGTTCTTGTCTTTTACTGCCTTATACTATTTGAACCTCACAAGTGGGAAGCCTACTGGCAGCATCTCTAATTATCTCTGTTTCAACTAGATAATTCTTCTGATATCTTTTCCATGACTGGCTATAATGCTGCATGTTCATCCAAAATGGAAAGTTTTCTTCCATGATATGATGAAATCCATCTCTGAAGACTGTCCAGGCTTTGTTGATTTTAAATGTTTCAAGATTTAATGGGATAGCTGGGTGCACACACATGTAATGTTTGATATGTGGGCTTTACTCCACATTTAGAGTCTTCATTTGGCTGGTTTCTCCAATAGAATCAATGATGACATTGTTATGGTCGCAAATGCCAAGAATAGCACAACATCTATTTCAAGAGGACTAATGTCTATTTGTCAAAAAGAGATCCAAGATGCTGTCTACAATTTGATACAGAACTAACTCAATGTCAAGATGGAGGAAGGGTTCGTTGAGAAATTGTGAAGCTATCTGTACTTATGACCACTGATAGAGTTGCTTGACCAATTTATATCTGGTAGGCTGAAGTCACCAATTATCTGGATGACAATGCCATGGAATGTCAGAGGCATACTGCCCTGACAATGCTGATCAAGTCCAAAGTGTAATTTTATGTTATTATTTATTTTGTGCAGTTGATTTTCAAAGTAGTTAATATTAAGTAATGCACCTTCATACCCATAAGATCCATCATCTTTTGACACACGTTACAGCCACTGTTTCTAGGAAGAACAGAGTCATTAATCCAGGTTTCACATCAACTAGGCTATGCTGGCACTGACATGATCAGAAAAAGTTCTGGAAACAAGTTTTTATTCTTGCACTCATAACACTTTGAACATTCAGGGATAACATTCTGAAGATTTCTCTCCATACCTCTATGGGACTTTTATCATGGGATTTGAAGACAAGGATGTGGGTGACAATCTGATTTTTTTCTCCATAGTTATATGGGGTTTTTTTTCATGGGATTTGATTACAAACGGGTAGGTAGATAAAAATGAAGCATAACTGGAATCAATGACTTTCAAAATACAGTAGAACCTGTCTTGAGAAACCATCCCTTCTGCCAGCAAAGACTGGTCTCTTAAGATAGTTGGTCTCTCATGACAAGTCATAACACTATATAATTAATTAATCCTTGCATTAAGAATGTGTGAGATACATTGTCAAGACTGTCTCAAAATGACTAGTGGACTATGGCACAGCAACACAAGTAGGTTATTTAGTGCCAAGGTTACTGGAGTAAAGTGCCTTGCCCAAGGGCAGATCAATATTTAATCATCAACTTAGATTTGGTTATAAATTCAATAAAGTAAAAAAGCCCCAAAAATGTCTTTATAAAGGTAGTACAACTCCATATACTCATTTATAAGTCGAGGTCAACTGCAAGCAACATAGCCCATGATCTGCCATCATCTGCCCATTATCTGTCATCATCTGCCCATGATCTGCCATCAAATAATGTGCTGGCAGATCAGGGATTAATTAAATTTTGTCGTACTGACAAACTGCATAGACCTAAATCTGCTTGGGTCTGTGCGATTTGCAGTTGGACTCCACTTATAAACAAGTGTATACAGTAGGTATATTTTGCAGTTGGACTCCACTTATAAACAAGTATATACAGTAGGTATATACATCTGCCAGACAACAATAGGTTACTCTGAACAAATAAGACCATGGAAGTTCCTCTCCAGAACTCTACTCACACCTTGAACAAGTAATGTTAGTGTTATTTGCTACAACAATGCATAAAGAGTGATTGCACTTCTTTACAGAGTTTTTGGCTACCCTGGTGCCATAAATTCTCTCCATGTCAAATTTGTAGTCTTGAAATTATGATGTAGACCCCCTCTAAATGATGCAACAATAACATTAACATGCATACCCTGTTTTCAAAGTCAGTGCTGGTGTGGGAAAGATTTATCTTTACAAGCTTTTAAAATACAAGTGTATCTCTTGATCCAAATCAATAAATTTATTTATACTGCAGGACAGACTTGATAGAATTATTGAACAGATACACACTATGTCTTGTAAGCCTACAATTTTCTGTAACTAAAAGCAGAAATATTGGACATCACTGTACTGAATCTGTAAACAACAACAACAAACAGAGGTTTATAGGACTGAGCTACATCACTTCAATTATTAATATTAAATCAACACATACAAATGTGCACTGTGTCATAGGTCTGTAAAATGCTTGCTATCAATCCTTTGAACTTAACACTGCTTTATGTTAATATTTTTCTCTAAACAGAAGTAATTTCACATTTCTATAAAGAGCTTTATGTGTTTTTAATTCTATTTGAAAAAACAATAATCAACATTTACTGGTGAAATACCTAAATGGGGGAGAGGGCATACATAAAGTGCAAGATTTTTATTTTTATCATGTAGTATGTGACACTAGACACTGCTAAATCAAAGACCAGAAGAACTTTGTGATGGTCCTGCATTTGTTATCTGTTAGCAACTGTTTCTTACCACTACTCCTTGTAAACTACTTTCAGGAAAGTCATGAAACCTGTTTCATTGGGGCTTTTTTTTAATACCAAATTTGGTATAATAGGATTTCTCAAGAATATCTGAGATGGCTTCAACACTCTGCAGTTAAAAAGTACTGGAGAATGAAAAAAAAATGAACTTCCTGAAAATTCTTTTCTGCAGTAAAGCATCAGTTCAAGAGATTTTTATCATGTTACTATATGAGAAAAATCTACAAGACCATTATCTTGTAAAACAGACCCCAAAATGCAGTACAAAAGACACTCTCTGCTGATGATATTCTGGTATGTTAAGTTTTATTCTTAAAGCTGAAAGGTTTCTAAAGTTATACAGTGAACTATAAGTGTAACTGAAAACTTTAAATATTCCCCTGTGATCCTGACCTTGAAAAGAGGACCCTGATGTGATTGATATGTAACACACCTTTGCAAGATGATTACAAGTATAAGAAGTTTCATCCCTTAATCTCAAACAAGTCAGAAGTTACTGACTAGAATGGAAAGTGTGAAAGAAAACTTAAAACAATAAGATTTTGACTCAGAAGAAACAATTCTAAATTAGATATATATAACACACCTTCAAATGATGACATGTTAAGTATAGCAAGTTTTAAACAGCTGTAAAGTTACAGAATGGAATAAAAGTGTGATGGAAAACATAGAATACTGACCTATGCCCATAACCATAAAAACACAACCACCAATGTGGTATGTGACACACCTTCCAATAATGACATGGCACACCTTCCAATAATGACATGACATACCTTCCAATAATGACATGGCACACCTTCCAATAATGACATGGCACACCTTCCAAAAATGACATGACACACCTTCCAATAATGACATGGCATACCTTCCAATAATGACATGGCACACCTTCCAATTGACATGGCACACCTTCCAATAATGACATGACACACCTTCCAATAATGACATGGCACACCTTCCAAGAATGACATGGCACACCATCCAATAATGACATGGCACACCTTCCAATAATGACATGGCACACCTCCCAATAATGACATGGCACACCTCCCAATAATGACATGGCACACTTTCCAATAATGACATGGCACACCTTCCAATAATGACATGACACACCTTCCAATAATGACATGGCACACCATCCAATAATGACATGGCACACCTTCCAATAATGACATGGCACAATAATGACATGAGCACCTCCCAATAATGACATGACACACCTCCCAATAATGACATGGCACACCTTCCAATAATGACATGGCACACCTTCCAATAATGACATGAGCACCTCCCAATAATGACATGGCACACCTTCCAATAATGACATGGCACACCTTCCAATAATGACATGACACACCTTCCAATAATGACATGGCACAACTCCCAATAATGACATGGCACACCTTCCAATAATGACATGACACAACTTCCAATAATGACATGGCACACCTTCCAATAATGACATGACATACCTTCCAATAATGACATGGCACACCTTCCAATAATGACATGGCACACCTTCCAATAATGACATGACACACCTTCCAATAATGACATGGCACACCTTCCAATAATGACATGACACACCTTCCAATAATGACATGGCACACCTTCCAATAACGACATGACATACCTTCCAATAATGACATGGCACACCTTCCAATAATGACATGGCACACCTCCCAATAATGACATGACACACCTCCCAATAATGACATGGCACACCTTCCAATAATGACATGACACACCTTCCAAAAATGACATGGCACACTTTCCAATAATGACATGGCACACCTTCCAATAATGACATGGCACACCTCCTAATAATAATATGACACACCTTCCAATAATGACATGGCACATCTTCCAATAATGACATGGCACACCTTCCAATAATGACATGGCACACCTTCCAATAATGACATGAACACCTCCCAATAATGACATGACACACCTTCCAATAATGACATGACACACCATCCAATAATGACATGACACACCTTCTAATAATGACATATGAGCATGCCAAGTTTTAGCCTTTAACTTTACATACCAATAAATTGTAGTGTGGAATGTGAAGTGCGAGCGAATACTTAAAATACAGTCCCATGACCTTGACCATGAAGACAGGACCACCAATATGGTACACAGTAAACCAGACAATGATGATGAAGTTTCATTCCCCAATCCTAAATGACTTCAAAGCCACAGAGTGAAAAGATGTGATGAAATCTTAAAATACTGAGAAATTGCCCTTGATCCTGAAGATAGCACCCTCACCCCCAATGTGGCATATGACACACCTTCTAATCATGATGCATGAGTATGCCAAGGTTCATCTGCTAATCTCAACTGGATTTAGAGTTATGGAGTGGAAATTAAAGTATGATAGATGGATGGGTGAAAACATGGATACTGTCCCCTGATTTTAATGCAAAGGCAACAAATAAAAAGTGTACTGATCATTACAGACAATGAAAAACTGAAAGGGATTTTTTATAACAGCATAAACTGCTTGTAATCTCTGGTTAACAGACACTTGAATATTTTTTATCTTGCAGGGAAAAAAGAGCTAAGCCTTTTGAAAATGTTCTTATATCATACAAAACTAACCCTTCTGAAGGCTTGGGCATGTAAATACAATATATACTCACTTATAAGTACCATATATACTCACTCATAAGATGAGACCAACTGCAAATTGCACAGACCCAGATCTGCTGTCACATAATGCACAGGCAGATCTGGGTCTCTGCAGTTTGTTAGAAGTAATCAGTAGAACAAACAACATAGACCCTGATCTGCAGGTGCATTATGCTATGGCACATCAGGATCTTTGTTGTTTGCAGTTTGACTTGACATCAGTTTTTAAATGTCAATTTGATAATGTACAAGGCTAATAAATTATGTTTATTATGTGTGTTATCTATTTAAATACTATCTCAATTACTGTGTATGCTATTTCACACAATTTGTTCCTTCCAGGATCTATTCTGCAAACGAACATTTAGAGTGAAAGACCCCCATCCCACCCAACCCCTGCCATCTGAAAAGAAGAGGGAAGGGAGTATTCCTTAACCGGAGGGATTTATTGAAGAAATAAATGTAGAGCTTGAAAAAATGATGTGCTATTTCTCACCTTCCTTTTAGTTTTTTTGGCATTTTTTTTCTCCACAAAATGTTCAAGAATCCTGCAATCACATATCCTAGAACAGATCCTTCCAAAAGTGTTACCAATCCAATATGAAAACAGGTAACTTAAATCCTATTGATAAAATTTCTTTCCTTAAAGACAGAATTCAACCAACATGCTTAATTATAACCTTCCTTAAATGTCTAAAAGAAAGAAATATTAAGCATGTTCACTTTAGTTGCTAGAAATAATAAAATGTTCCATCAAAATTAACTATTTTGGTTCCATTATTTTCACACAGCACTTTAAAAAGTACAAGTCTTCAATGCTGCTTCATAAACTATCTATGAATATTGACAACAAACCTGGCCAAAGGAATCATCATTTTTTCTAAAAGTTAGGGATCTATTCACTCAATATTTGAATTACATGTACAATAGGTAATGATCTTTCTCTGGGTCAGATATATTTACAGTACAAACATGACTGTTCCTATGTTTTATTTTTACCCCTTACTTCAAATCCATATTGATCTTCTGAATATCTATAACCTGGATAACAGAGTTTAAAAATTATTAGAAATCTATGAAGAACAGATTTAGCTGACTTTTCTAAACACTGGAGAATACCATCTACACTTATTTTTAAGTTGAGTCCAACTGAAAACTGCATAGACCCTGTCCTATAATGCACTGGCAGAGCCAAGTTTGTGCAGTTTGTTAGGACAACAATGACTCTAATTGCTGGCACATTATGTTACAGCAGATCAGGGTCTGTTTTTTTTTCAGTTGTTTTCAACTTATAAGTAATTACAATTATTGGTATTAGCTGTTATATTTTGACAGATGCATGTGGAAGAACATACTGTGTAAATTCACTTATGCTGCATGCAACATATACCTTATCCACTATCGCATAATTCTCCAGCACTATGTCATTTGTTCTAATGATTACACCATGTAACAAATTTTTTTTTTGTTCCTGGGTGGTGTCATTTCCTAATTGCTTATGCCTCAAAAGCAAAGAAAATGGCTATTATTTTATTATTTATTAATTGTGTTACAGAGTGTTACTTAATACAAACTGTATTGACCCAAATCTGCTGGTGCATTATGCGATGGCCAATCTGGGTCTGTGCAGTTTGCAGTTGGACTTTACTAATATAAGCAAGCATATACAGCATTCTTTAAGTGGAACAATTACTTTACTGAAATCATTCTTCACATAAGACATTACCAACTGTTTCTGACAATACTGACATTTCAAACAAAGTAAAGTTTCAAAATATATGAATATTTATGAATTTGTACAAAATATAGGAAAATTAAAGGAATCCTAATGAATTTATAGGAACCTGATACACTGTAATTTACATGTTTTCATGTCAGTGAGTGCAACAATTTGTCATTTTGAGCATGAAATCATTTGCTAACATTAGAATTCCTGGCTACATTATAATTATGGCACGAGTAATGTTCTCTGTTGATTGTTTTAAGACAAGTCATATATGGTCCATATATACTCACTTATAAGTCATGTCACACTGCAAACAACAAAGATCCTAATCTGCCACAGCATAATGCGCTTGCAGATCAGAGTCTATGTTGTTTGTTCTACTGATTACTTCTAACAAGATGCACAGACCCAGATTTCCAGAATGTTATGTGATGGCAGATCTTCGTCTATGCAGTTTGCAGTTGGCCTGACTTATAAGCAAGTACAGATAGTATTCCCATGACAAATGTTGTATTTGACAGATGTGTTTTGTTCTTAAAGTTATGTAGCACTGATGTGAAAGAGATTTATTTGGATAGAATTATGGTAAGCAACAATAAAATGTTTTATTAGATCAATATTGAAACAAAGCATTAGAATTTATTTACTATAAATACATTGTGGTAAAATACAAATTTGGGTGGACCAGGATACCTTTCAGGTTGGAATTAACTGAACCTACCACAGCTAAGAACTGACCAATCACATGTCAGCAGTGATTACTGATAATTAATCACACAAGCCTTAAATAATATGTGAACTGAATGTGCTTCAGTTTTATGATACAGTAACTTTGAACAGCACTATCTTAAAAAATTATGGTCATAATTTTATGAAATTAAATTCAACTGTCAGTAGTACCAAACATAAAAATATCTTTAACACATTTTAACAAACAAACAACTGAATATGTTAATGACTTATGAGGACTTGCAGGTTTTCTGCAATAGTCAGGTTAATTACCCTTGAAAACTCCACTTATTGCAAATGGCCCCACTCACCACAATTTGTTCCACTCATTGCAAATAGTCCCACCCATTACAATCTGTTCCACTCATTGCAAATGGCCCCACTCACTACAATTTGCTCCACTCATTCCAAATGGCCCCACTCACTACAATTTGCTCCACTCATTGCAAATGGCCCACTCACTACAATTTGTTCCACACACTACAATTTACTCCACTCGTTGCAAATAGCCACACCCATTATAATTTGCTCCACTCACTGCAAATGGCTTGACCCATTACAGTTTCCTCCACCATTTGCAAATGGCCCCACTTACTACAATTTGCTCCACTCAATACAACTGGCTCTACTCATTGTAAATGGCTCCACTGACTATAATTTGATCCACTCATTGCAAATGACCCACTCACTACAATTTGCTCCACTCAATGCAAATGGCCCCACTCACTACAATTTACTCCACTCATTGCATATGGCCCACTCACTACACTTTACTCTACTCATTGCAAATGGCCCACTCAATACAATTTACTCCACTCATTGCAAATGGCCCACTCACTACAATTTACTCCACTCAATGAAAATGGCCCCACTCACTACAATTTGCTTCACTCATTGCAAATGGCCCACTCACTACAATTTACTCCACTCATTGCAAATGGCCCACTCACTACAATTTACTACACTCATTTCAAATGGCCCACTCAATACAATTTACTCCACTCAATGCAAATGGCCCCACTCACTACAATTTGCTTCACTCATTGCAAATGACCCCACTCACTACAATTTACTCCACTCAATGAAAATGGCCCCACTCACGACAATTTGCTTCACTCATTGCAAATGGCCCACTCACTACAATTTACTCCACTCATTGCAAATGGCCCACTCACTACAATTTGCTCTACTCAATGAAAACGGCCCACTCACTACAATTTACTCCACTCATTTCAAATGGCCCACTCAATACAATTTACTCCACTCAATGCAAAAGGCCCCACTCACTACAATTTGCTCCACTCATTGCAAATGGCCCACTCACTACAATTTACTCCACTCATTGCAAATGTCCCACTCACTACAATTTACTCCACTCAATGCAAATGGCCCCACTCACTACAATTTACTTCACTCATTGCAAATGGCCACTCATTACAATTTGCTTCACTCATTGCAAATGACCCCACTCACTACAATATGCTTCACTCGTTGCAAATTATCCCACTCACTACAATTTGCTCTTTCTAGCCTTAAACAAAGGAACATCTATTGAAAAACCTAGTTGGGAGAAGATTGATTTTAATGAACCATCAATCTTCTAAATGAGGACCTGGACTAAATGAGGACCTGGAATCCTTGAAATCACTTCCTGAAGGACTCAACAAAATCAGCAACTTTCCATTCAAGGATATGAAAATGATTAAAGAGAGTTCTTTATTTTGTTTGTCCCTTGGGATAAGTGAAGTGCAGAAACCATCCATCCCATCAATGACTCTGATCATTCCATGATACAACATGATTATGTAAATTAATGTTTAGTGTATAATGCATACACCTATTGGTAATAGTACAGGTACAAATTGTACACCAATCAAGGGCTCAAAGATTACTTATGAAGACACAACAACACTTTACACAAAAATTGGTGGGGAGTGGGTTTACATTATGGTATAAAAACAAGAAAACTCCCTTATGAAGTTGACTGGTTTTAACAAAAATATTTTGACACATTATTGGCTATATCATTTGAAAGGAAATGGGAGCTAAGTACATTTCCCAAGAGCACAGTGATGTAGTCCACCAAAGCAAGCTGGGGTAGGTATCAAACCCATGACCCCTGGATTATGAGTCTGATGGTCTACCAACTGAGTTGCCATGGTGACAGTTCTCAAGCAATACCAGTTATAAGCATCATCCCATTTGAAAACATGAACACATGTTTAAACCCAGAGAGGTCAAATCAGATTGCAAAATTTATTTTTAAGGAGATTTAAATTCAAAATGAAGAGGATTTCCATCAATCCAGTTTTTAGCAACTATAAAAGGTAAACATAACAGTAATGAAAAGAATTTCAACATATTTACATTTAAATATGATTAAGTTGCATACCACTAAACCAGTTCATAACTCAATAGCAGTCTGATCACATTTCCTCTATCCCCAGTAATTAATAAATGTGTGAATAAATATACAGACACTTAAAATATATCTTTTATGCATTTCTTATTTTAAGAAGAACATCATTATATCACAAGTGGTAACTGTTAGGTCTAGAACTGAAAATTTATAGACTTAACTTCAGTATCCCCAAAAAAAACTTTTCCAAGTACCACAATAAATTCACAAAATCTTGTTTTATCGAGCATTGCAAGTTGATGGAAACAAATTAATATCGTCAAATTTGAAACCAGATTTAACAGTGGCATACAACATTTGAGACAAAAAGAAGTAAACAGTTCTATTTAATGATTTGTGTTTCTAAAACACCAATACACAAAGCTGATGCAAGACACTTCAACAGCCAGAGTGCATACAAATTTTCATCAAAATGATATTTGCAAATTATTGGGCATCCTGACAAATATGCTTCATCTCTTCATTCATGCCATATTTCTGTCTTCTTGATTTGTCAAGTTCTGAAGTGTTATACTTGGATTCTTGTCAATGTAGCAAGAAAGACCTCTGCCAGTTCTCTGAACTGCCAGGTCACTAAATTTCTTCTATATATTATATATGTAGTGTGCAAGCATCTGGTCGATCAGACAGTACTAATAAGCAAACTGCATTTTCAGTATTGTCACAGATAATGTATACCATTGGAGATTTTATATATTTTTTGTTCTGAAACATGAGACACAAGTATTCATACATTGATTGGAGGGACAGGAAGCATTGTTTATACTGGGAGAAATCTTATCCCTGTTGGGAGGTTCACATGTATGTAAAAAAAACAAAACAAAAAAAAACAACCAAAAAAAAAAAAAAATGATTGCCAAGGGCCATAACTCTATCCAAAATAGAGTTGATGAAAGAAAGTCCATAAAAGGCACATCTGTGACGCAATGTACACATCAAACCATTAGAATATGTTGAATGTTCCTGAACTATGCAGATTTCAAGCATCTGCTGTAGTGGAAATTTAAAAATGATTAAAAAGGGTCAATAACTCCACCAAAGGTGGACCTGAAAATATATAACTTTTAAAACGGCACATCTACAGTTGTAACAGATATTTCATCTATCAAATGGCATCCAATTATGTGTAACTTTAAGGGTTGCAGAACTTTGGTGACTACAAGAAGTGGACAGACAGGCAGATGAATGGAAATACAATTACTATAGGCCTCCCACGTCTCAATGCTGGAGGGGGGGGGGCTAAAAATGTCAAAGCCATTTGCCACAATGGATCATTCATTTTACTGTACCAGAAGATTTACTAAGATGTGACCCCTCTATAAAATAATTTGCGCAACATTTCAAATACCATATATATTCACGTATAAGGAAAGTTCAACTGCAGACTGCACAGAACCAGATCTGCCATCACATAATATGCCAGCAGATCAAGGGTCTATACTGTTTGTTAGGAGTAATCAGCAAAACAAATAAACACACACATGATCTACCAGCACATTATATGATGGCAGATCAGGTCTATGTTGTCTGCAATTAGACTTGACTTCTAAACAAACATATAAAGCCTTCTGAATAGTTATATTTTCAAGTAAAAGTTTGATCTGAGTCAAGTTTTATCAGTGACCTGATCAACATAAAATACCTTTCATCTTAAATCTGACCATATGCATTATTTTCAAAATTACTACCATATATACTCACTTATAAGCCAAGTCAAACTGTCAACAATAAAGATCCTGATCTGCCATAGAATAATGTACCTGCTAATCAAGGTCTAGATTTTTTTGTTCTACTGATTACTCCTAACAACTACACAGATCCAGATCTGCCTGCACATTATGGTATATATCGTACTAAAGTTAATATTGTTAAGTGACTTCACTATTTTTCCCATCAGAATACTTGCTTGTGCATCCAGTGCACAGAGAAATTATGTAGTTAATTTCAAAGAAGCACCTAAATTTATGTATAATATTAATTTATATGGGATCATATATCCCATATATTGTATTATAGTTTATATTAGAACTATGTAATCTTCCAGATATCAAGGTTTAAATCAACAACATTACACTGGGTATCTCTATTCCTGTAAAATTTGAAGCCCCATACAAATTCAGCCAAGCTTAAAGGGACTGATTATGTCTTTTTAAGGAATTTTGGCATAGTAAGGCTCATGAAAAGCATGTTAGCTTTAAACAGATGACTACTCCAGTTATAAACCTTCTATTCATTATACCATTGTCAGGTACATTATAGCAAAGATTTGGTATCAAGATGAAAACATTTACTTGTTTGGACTGAAAAAGTAACCTATATTTACCTCAACTTGCAGCAAATGCAAATGTTTTTGCATTCATATTAGCTCTGGCAGCTACAAGGAAAGAAATGAACAGTACCAATATAGCACACATGCATTAAAGAGTATTCAGAACAACTGTGATAAGCATCAGTATGATTAGTACAAGCAATCTGTATGTTATCTTAACCACTGCATGATGATTATATTTCATATGCCATTTTATTCCCTATCCTTTGTAAATACTCTTGCCTGGTTATAAACCCTGTTTCAGATTTTAATATCATTCATTTTCAATGGCAGATGTTTTTTTGCTGACTGTTCTCCTAATCCATGGTGGGGGGTAACCACACATGCACTGGCATATACTGGGCAAAAGCAGAGACAAAAGTATGTTACATTTTCATCTAAGCATTTTAACTTTTAACAGTATATTTTACAAGTACTTATCACAAACCATAACTTTATAATGCCTGGAAAATTTGTTCGATCTCATTCTTGTTTCCTGTCAAAATTCAATAAAATACAAATGATCTCTTTAATGCTGACTTTTAAGACACACTAATGTGATACAATTGGAACTTAGACATGTTGCAATAATGTAAACAGGGCATGTTTTGACTGTTCTCCAAATCTGGGACAGGCGTGGGCGAAAATTTACAGCTGGATAAACTTGAGTTTAAAGTAACTGTGACTTAGAGCTTTGGAATTATGTGACTAACTGCATGCAATGCATATTCAATTATACCAAATGTTGTCAAAAGAACATAATACTAGCTTAATATTATCATTTATCAAAATCACCATCAAATATTGCCAAAATGAATCACATTACACCCACCAGAAAAGCCACACCTTATGGGACTATTAATAAATTCATTACCTTTTCTCACACACCACCACTAATTGTACACAATCTATATTGTTGTAATTGTCTTTTTGCAAGAAAAGATTCATACATTAAGATAAGTTTTGATTGATTTTTGTATAAACTATTTCTATATCATATTTTATAATCAATTTTGTGTCCTTGCAGGTGTTAGTCCTCTTTGAAATATGAAATAAAAGTATCAAACTATCAGACTAATTAATGAAATTATTGTGTAAATAATATCTACATGGGGTTGTGGAATACTGGATCTAGAAAAATCTGAGCTTTATCCAGTTAAGCATTCAACATCAAAATGATTAAATGATGAACCTTGTCTTAGTGGACATTCCCACAGAGGGCACTTGCCAACAACGGACATTCATAGCATAATATTCTTCACTTAACACTCACATATGTGACTTCTATATCACGGATACCTACTGGTATAAGAAAATTTTGAGGTACTGCACTGTATTGTAAATAAACATTATGCTATTATGCCAATTCAATCAGCTCAAATTGCACATCACAAGCACCTGTTCGAAAAGACAAAATTTATGAAACTGTTTTTTCACAAACCTTACTCATGTAACCTCAATATGAAGGACATTCATCCATAAATGACATGACTTTTGAGGTCATACATTGTGTTATACATACCATATAAACTCACATGTACATCTAGTACAACTGCAAAACACAGACCCTCATTTGCCATCAAGTAATGCCAGCAGAGCAGGGTCTATCTTGTTTGTTCTACTGATTACTCATAAGAAACTGCATAGACCCAGATCTGCCAGCACATTATGCAATGACCAATCTGGGTCTGTGTTCATGTAATTTTCAGTTGGACTCCACTTATAAGCAAGTATATACATATACCTTAAACTATTATACAAGCACAAACAACTCAAGTCAGAGAGTATAGGTGATGGTACAAATTAATATTATTAAATCAGATTTTCTGTTGCATTAATGCTTACTTTGTTTCCATTTCTACACATTTTTAGTGAAACAAAAGTTCTGATCCAGCTGTTACATTACTGATTTTGGACACAAGTTTCATCCTATAAACTCAATGAACACCTTTACATTTCATTTTAGTTACAACTTTGGTTGGAATCTGATAGTTATTCTGAGTCTCAATAATCTATAGCAACAAATGCAATGTCAAACATTTAAAACATAGCTAACAAGTTAATGATCTTTTTTGGTCCCCCGCCCACCCACCAAAGAAAAACTTAGAGGGGATACAGCATTGTACAACAGTGTGGGGTTGTTTCCCACAATCAGATCAACCTGGCTGAGCTATCACTGCATGTCCTTGGGCTAAGGTACTTTTTATTCAACTTGCCCTGGCACCTAGGGCATTACTACCACCAATACATCCTCTGTAATGCAGGACTCTGTCAAAAAGGGGTCAAAAATCCCACATTTTTTTGGCGGGGGGGGGTAGTATTTTTTACTTTTTGCAATGGGTCCAAAATCTAAAGTTATGGTTCAGCACAATATAACCTTAAGGTTTTGCTGTGTCATAAAACAACAAAACCATACCAAACCAGTGTCTTCAAGTTTTCGTGTACTGCCATGTTCCTTATATATTTCTAGACCACATTTTGTTTGTTGAGGGCCTGCACTTAAGGTATTGATTTTGGGTCATAAGTTGTCATTGTGTGCTTTTGCTGAATATCTTTTGTCCAGAGGTCATGGTAAGACTAATAAGAAAATGATGGTTTATATCTTTTGTCCAGAGGTCATGGTAAGACTAATAAGAAAATGATGGTTTATGCACATGGTTCAACCATACATGTGATTGTACAGACAGAAGGACAAAAATACTGTTCTAGAGGCCATCTATCACACATACTGTTTTATAATTGATATCTACTTTTTTGGAAAATTAAAATAATCTTTTACAAATTTGGAGAAAAAACAACAGCATTTTAGATGCATTCTATTACACTACAGAAACCAATTAGAACCAGCCTACTGGGAAAAGAACTGTTCCAGTGTAAGGATGCATGCTGTGTAATTTAATTTAGAATTTTTACACATTGACTGATGTGTATACAGCAAGCTGTTAATTTTGATTGTCTTATTATTGAGATATACAGAGTTCAAGACCAAAGGATGTGTATTGAGGTGATACAGAGTTCAAGGCCAAAGGCTGTGTATTTATTGAGGTGATACAGAGAGTTCAAGGCCAAAGGCTGTGTATTTATTGAGGTGATATAGAGTTCAAGGCCAAAGGCCATGTATTTATTGAGGTGATATAGAGAGTTCAAGGACATAGGCTGTGTACCGGTATTTATTGAGGTGTTGTAAGTAAACTGATCAAAGGTGGTCTATGATGGTTGTAAGGGTGCAAATTTCTGTCGATCTATGAAGAACACATTAAGTTGGACAGGTGGACAATTAATTAAATTCATGGGGACTGGCGCGTGTTTAAATCGCCGTAATGCACTGATTGGCAAATGTCACTGTCATGGAAGCAGTGGTTCTTAATTAAGCCTTCATTTATTTAACTGAACAGGATAGGGGTTAACTTCCAATCTGTATGGAGAACTGTCAGTTTGAAATTTTCCAGGAATCAGTATTTGGTAATCTGAGGTTGTCAGATGGACTAAATTTTTTAGCGCCTTAACTATAATTTGGATTGGTTACGCTGAATAAGGGGTTGTGATTCATGAAAACTCTCAGTTTAAATGTGCTTATCGCAACACTCAGAACCAGTCGACACCATTTTCTGCAAGAGAAAACAAAGGTAGAGGACTCCGGGTCGAATTTAGAAGAAATTCACTCGTAATTAGGATCCAAGGGATCGGATGTCTAGAAAAATCATATGAACTCAATTCTAGCGGTAAAAGCTTGAAGACACAAGGTATTTTGCGTCAGTCTCACATAATTTCTTGATATCCATATGATGATTTGTGATTTATTTGCTTATATTTGCCTGAATTTATTTGGTTAGATTCATAGATCCATTCTTTTGATATGATTACAATTGTGTGATGATTTGTTTGATTTATTTGCTTATATAATGGTGTCGACTGGTTCTGAGTGTTGCGATAAGCACATTTAAACTGAGAGTTTTCATGAATTATCTGGTTAGATTTGTAGATCAATTTTCTTGATATGAATACAACTGTGTGAGTTCATCTATATGAATCTGTACAATGATATTCTTTATATAAGTTTGATGAATCGTTGAACGTATAGTCTCGTTTATTATAGGTAAATATGTATTTAGAATTTCATGCCTTTCTTTAGTGATATGAGTTACAAGAATCCGTGTAAATTCTCCGATTTAGATAATGTCACATATGATAAAGACTTGAGTGCATATTGACTGAAATTAACATGTTAAACCATGTGAAATTAATGTGTTAAACCATGTAGTGAGGTTTCATATATGCTAGAGACTTGAATGTGTGTATTCGCTATTAATACCATAGTTGAATCATGGAAGGAATTTCATTCATTCATTTGTGTAATTAAGTTGGAACCGGAACTGATGTCTCGGGGTGAGGTAATGTAAGCCAGTAATTGAAATAGCCATTAGGAAGTACATTAATCTTAGGGAAGTAGGTTTGTTTATGGTCTGCCATGTTTAGTTAGACCAGATGGCCGTTGGTATCTGTTTGAGTTCCGATAGAACTTATCTGACATTAACTAGAGGAGAAAGTAATGATCTCTTCCCAGTAAGGTACCTAACAGAATACTCAGGTTGCCACTTTGTTTACTTTTGGAAAGTGAGATAGCTCCATGTGACATATCCACAGGAAGTATCCACGTGATGCATCCATGGGAAGTATCCACGTGACGTATCACGTACTTACAAAACCAAAGTGACCACACAAAGTTGGAGGCCAAAAGAGGTGGGACACCTGAGAATTTGGGAAAAGGGAAAGTGGAAAGGACCCAGACTTACAGGCACAAGGAAGTCAAAGAACAGTCGCAGCGAATTTGGACTGAACCATAACCATCAGGTTATGAATCTGTACAAGGCAGTGATTCGATCTTTTCACTCGATTTGATGATGAATTAATTCTATCGCTTAACAGACCATAAGCATATTTGTATTTGAAATTCGTTGAATAACTTAAATCAAAAAGTGTATCTTTGTAACATAATGCATTATCAAAATTGTTTATGAATTTTATTTTTTATGAATTGTTCATTAAATTTTATGGTTTGTACATGTATGGGGCTCGTGTCATTCTGTTTTATATATCTGCTCAGATCTTTATCTATTCCATATATAAGTTTCACACTTTATATTGATATTTACTCGTTCCAGGCAAATTACACCATCGGCGATCACCGTCTAGATAACGATAACCAAAACCATACAACCCACCCCAACAAAGCTGGGGGAGTTTGCAACATTGGTCTGTGAGTCTCTAATAAAAAATCAATCAACCTTTGTCAGAGGTGAGATAAAAAGGTGACCAAACAAAAATGATTTAGGAAGAAACACTTGCATAAGTATTTTCATTTTTTGTCTTGTTTAATTGTTTCTGTGTTTTTCAAGATGTTTCAAAAGGAATATTCAAATGTAGTTCTTATCTTTTATTGGCCAATTCATGTCATGATGGTAGGTCTTATCTTTTATTGGCCAATTCATGTCATGATTCTGAAATGTGTACTTTCTCCCAGTGCTAAAAGACCACTAGCTAAGAAATATCACAAGTTCAACAATACTTGGAAATTTGAGTTTAAGTGGGTGCAGGTGAGTAGCAAAGGTCCCAAGTTTGAAATATGTGTTTAATGTGAATTTTAAGTCTAACAGTATATAGAATATGCAGTATATGTCTAACAGTATATAGAATATGCAGAAAGACATTGTATCTGCAGGCATATACAGATGCCATCACACAGGATCAATAATTCGTCTGTAACAAACACACCCATTTTGAATGCTTTATTTGAGACTGGATCAAAAGTGGCACTTCTGGAAACTTTGTTTGCAAAATTTTTGTGGCAGAGCAGAATTTACCATTCCACACAGCAGATAATTTTACTACAATGGTTAATGTTATGTTTCCAGTCTGAGATTGCAAAGAATTCAAAGTCTTAAAGACAACACACACATGTGCACACACAGACACACACAGACACATGCACATGCACACAATGAAAATATGACAAGGAGTCAGAAGTTTAGTGTCATGAAAGATGAATCAATGATCCAAGGGATGACACAAATGTTGAATGTTTAGTCTGTGTGTATGAACATATTTGAACCATATTCCTTGGTATTCCTACATGCAACATAGGCACAAGTGAAATGAATTTGAGATCCATGAACCAGACTTTCATTTAAACTTTTTAAATTTTCATTACATACTTGTAGTGACTGCCTACTCTTAAGCTGTATGGGGAAACTGTACCAATTCCCAACAAGACAGAACTCACAGGCTTCAAAAGTAAGCAGCTTCCAACTCTTGATGTCCCCATTGATGCATCATCATCTAACTTGTACACAGAATTAAACTGGTTAAGAGTAGATGAGACAAAATAAACTTTTCTGAAAGTAGTTAATGTTTTGTCTTTTTTAAATGTATCAAAGGAGATTTTCAACAGCACATGACTTTACTGAAACCTTGCATTAAACAATTCAAAGGAATTCTACGTTATTTGTAGGCCAAATATGCAAAACACTTCCAGCTCAAAGGTGAACTGTTCATCTGGTTAAATCCTTTAAGTGAAGGTACATGCAATATTGGGGTTTTTTCTTTTTTTTTACCATGAGGAAAAAAAGTGCAAGGGCCAACAGAGAACACACTCTTTTGTTTGGAACATTAATGTTAAGTCAGTGAAACTCAAGAATATGACCCCTTTCTCAGCATTTGTATGCCAAAGTAACTCTGATGTAATCTTGGCCACATTTGATACATCTAAGCAGATTGATACATCTAAGCAGATTGATACATCTAAGCAGATTGATACATCTAAGCAGAAGTGATCATCAACTGCTATGTATACTTAGATTTGGCTTAAAATCATACTTCCAGATTTTGCTTCAACTTATTTCAAAACATTTATTAAAGGGATGAAAATAATAATTTATAAATGTAGTCAACTCTGATTCCTTTCATAATGTATGTCAGCATGTCTGTGTTTGCTTGCAAATAATTATTTCCAAGAAAAAGAGAGAGAACTTTCATGACGATACTTGCAAATAATTATTTCCAATTATTAACAATTATGTCATCATTGCCATCATCATTACCACCATCATCATCATTATTATGCAATCAATAGTTTCTTCAAGAACTGGGCTACTCATATTATGAAACCTCATCAAGATCCTGTGATCCAATCCACCACCCCCAAAACCCAGGGATCTGCTTTTTAAGATGTAGATGATTGACCATGCTTGTCATAGGCTTTTATGTCACAGAGACCAAATATGAGCATCAATAGCGCCAAGCATGCTAGCCTCCCACCATGGTGTGCAAAACACCGTATATTTAAATGGATGTGAAGTTCACTCAAGTAGCCTCAATCACAAGAATGTAAATCTATTATGTAAAAATTCAAACAAGCTCTTTTATTCCCTCCCCATATGATAATATTAGTTACATTCTAGGTTAAACTTACCATTGTAAGGAGCGTAAATAATATGCAAAGTGTAGAACAGGTGCCTAATTAGCAGGTGTAAGTCTGATGTGTATATTTTACTCATGGAAGCATGTAGTGCCTGCAATGCAATATGAAAATGTGGCACAAGTTTAGGTCAACACCTGTACTCTTTTCTTTTCAAGACAGTAACAGCTGATTTTCTGAGTGATTTTTTTTTTGTTGTTGTAGGGTTTTACGCCATTTTTCAGCACAAGATAGGCTATACATGGCAGCCAGTATAAATGGTGGAGGAAGAATTCAGGAAAACCCCGGACAGAACCACCAACCCATGAGAAGCTACTGGAAAGCTTTCTCATACCAACATTGGCTGAACCCAAGACTCGAACCCACGCAGACAGAGGTGAGATGGCAGTGATTGGTAATGGTCAGCGCTTTATACCACTTGGCCACTCGGGGCCCTGATTTTTGGGGTGAATCAAATTTTGAAAATTTTGATGAAAACCTTTGGTACAAGCTGCATCATGAAAGTTATTCAGAGCTTTTGAAGCTTTTGAAGACAACTTTTCTTCAAAGTATCTGAACATAAAAGTCCAAAATTTTATATCAACTATACAACGATCTCTTGTCAATTATATAACTGAATGGCAAAGTTCTAAGTTATATACAAGGGAATAACTCCACAAAGTTTGTCAAAAAATGGTTAAAAATCTTATCAATATAAAGCATTATACTAAAGTTTGTTTCAATCCATGAAGTTCTTATGTTATTGGGCAGAACCAAAATCCATGACAGACATGATGACAGGGTGGGATGGAGATGAGAAACACCATTTCCCACTTTGTACAGGACATCCCAGAAGGATGCAACTTTTGCTGATGTCATGAATGTAATTCATTGTCTCATGTTCATCTTTGTCCGAAACCAAGATTTTGTGTCTGCTTAAATGTCTGAGATATGCTTTAACAAATGCACAGGTAAAAAGTGAGTAGTCTCCTCTTCAATGATCTTAAATGTTACATTGTAACAGTGGATGGCAGATGACACAAACTGTCAAATAAGCAATGACAGTTGGCTCTAGAATTTTATAAGGTGAAAATTTAAGAAAACAATCAGAAATTTTTAATATTTAATGTTCATAAGTCTACCATTTAATAATTTGTTAAATAAATTTGAACAAGAAAATGTGGATAGCAGCAGCTGCCATGGATGGAGAAAGCTCCTGAATGCTTTGGAAGATTGTCTGAGAGTGCTGAAGCATACCAAATGATTCATGAGAGATTACAAATAATTATAACCATTATGCACCTGAAAAAGCATCCATTAGAACACTTCAGTGCCAGCTGTACGATTATGGTTTCAAGAAGCAATGAGTTCTTAAGACACTAATGGTATCTGCTAAAAACAGAGAAAAAAAATCTCATGACCATGTGCAAGGACCTTAGACATCTCATGGTTGAAATATCATCACTAGCGAAAACTGTCCATGTGTGTTGAAAACTAAGAAGCTTACAGTCCCAAATGCATAGGACTACATGGAAATAATGTCAGGGGTAGGTGCCATGTTTTGAGACTGCATCATGAAATGGGTTCTTTGAAATTGAAGGAAATATAAATAGCAAGAAGTACACTAATACAGTTAACTGTAAGGAAAACAATGTTGACAATCCTGAATGGCCATCACAGTCAGATAACCTCAACATAACTAAAAATGTGTTGCATATTACCAAATGAAATCACACCAAGATCTTGTGAAGGAGATGCAGGCAGGCAGAACTGGTCAAAGCTTTCTTAAATTTGCCATCTGAATATTATTTTCAACATGGCTGCTCTCCACTAAATTTGGCACTCAGTACATGTATATCCAAAGGACAAAAAGTGTGCCCATTTTTAGTTTGTACAAATAACGCAGAACAGATGAAGTTATTCTATTTCCAGATAACTACACACCCATGGAATAATTCTTAATCTTGGTTCATGGACTGCTAGTGCAGGTAAATAAGCTTGGAACTGGGAAATATGAATGAGGAGAATGATGAAAAACTTAACAAATGTTTTCTTATTTTATAATTATCAGATATGTACAAGGAAAATGAAAACTTGCCAGATAAATCAAGAAGTGCATGCGGTATGCACTAGCAAGTATGTGCGTGATCAAGTAACAGATCTAGGTACTCCACAATGAGGTCTGATGATTAAGGTCTGATGAGGTCTGATGATTAAGGTCTGATGAGGTCTGATGATTAAGGGCTGATGAGGTCTGATGATTAAGGTCTGATGAGGTCTGATGATTAAGGGCTGATGAGGTCTGATGATTAAGGGCTATATTGGTGGGACATCATTTTCAAAAAGAATATCTTAAGATTATGATGGCTGTATTCAGTCAAAAAATGATGCGACAGCAAAGGGTGAAACTGACCTGGAGACAAAGAGAAAATTGTATTTTACAGTACACTGAAGGCATATCAACATGCCTCTGCATCAACATCATTTTCATTGTAGATAAAAATAAGATAGGGCACTCCACAGCTGGGTTATTGAAACTGATAAAATACCAATCTTGATTATTTACTCAGACTAGTAGAAATAATGATTTAATGGGTATTTTTTGTTATAATCATGATGTGAGGTATTTTTTTTTACTTTGGAGATTCATTTCATGTACTGTTATGTATATTTAATTTAATTGTTTGTCTGTTAGTTTCAAACTTTTTTTATTTCATTACATGTTATTGCAATGTAACATTGTTTGCTGGACTTGACCTTGTCCAAACTGAATTCATTTCTGCTAGACCTGATTGACTTTTTTTATATTTTTTTAATATTTTTTTTAATGTTATTTATGTAAACAACTAATAATAGCTTCATTATTCTCTATGTGTATGAGCTTATTATCAGGATTATTATTCAGGTAAACAAGAAGGAGTCAATATGTTGATCAGGGTCAGGGTTTTGGAGATTCCTAAGTGAATTTTGTAGGCTATTGTGTTGTAAATAAACAAGGCTCATTAAATCATTCTAGAAGGTTATTTTCCATAATGCAATGGTTGTTTTTAGAAAATGCTAATTGTGACCTGAGGTCAAGCAGAGAACTATATTATCTTGTGACTGTGAGGATTTTACCAGTCGTGTTTTAACATCTAAGACTCTAAGTTGTATTATGTTGTGACCAGTTTGGGCTGAATTTTATTTTCTTCAAATTATTGAATTCAAGTGATTATTTTCTCTGGAAATACAAACATGCTCTGATAAAATTCTTGGATAAAGACATTCACTGGAATTTATACTGAATTCAAACCTGGAATAATATTTCTGTGATTCAGCAAGAGACTTTTGACACATCAGCACTTTGCAGGCCATAACAGAGATATCATTACCTTCAATTTTGGGTCTCTTTGGAACTTGAACTGAGTTTTATTCAGGACTTTTTATTACCAGGACTTGTGTCTTTAATTCTTGGATTATTTTTGGATTTAATTCGCAATACTGTATGTTCTTTTTTCTCATCTTCACTTTGTATTCTAGGAAAATAAATTATTGTTAAATTTTACAAAGCTTGTTGTCTTCACTCTTTTCTGTTACCTATTTTAAGAGCATAGACTCGTAACAGTACATTTGTCTCAACTTTACATCCATCACATGCCAGAAATCTATTTCAAGCTCTAAACAGTCATTAAGATAAATATCTTTGAGTTCTCTTGAATTTTTTTGGTCTAGATAGAGTCTGGAATAATATTTATATGGCTATGTCACTCAAAGGATATTACTGTACAGAGTGTGATATCATATACAGAGTTTATTTTTCTAGGTAGATTTATTCATAGCACCTAGTGAATACAAAATTCTTCTTCAAAAACAAATTTAAATTTAAATTTACATTATCAAATAACATAAAGGAGTACAAAAATCTTATTCAAAATGTTACATAACTGACAATGCATACAGTATATGCTAATTAGCTATATCTAGTATACATATATATGCATAATTGGCTATACATAGTATGCACATCTGCTAATTGGCTATGCACCATATACATGTACATATTTTAACTCAACAATTGATGTTGAACTAGAATACTGGTCTTTTAAGTACATGATTACTGTTGTTGTTGTTGTTGTTGTTGTTGTTGTTATAGGGTTTAGCGCCATTTTTCAGCACAAGATAGGCTACACATGGCGGCCAGTATTAATGGTGGAGGAAGAGCCCTGGAAAACCCCGGGAAGAACCACCGACCCACGAGAAGCTACTGGCAGGCTTTCTCACATACCCACGTTAGCCGAGCCTGGACTCGAACTCATGCAGACAGAGGTGAGATGGTAGTGATCCATAACGATCAGCGCTTTAGACCACTCGGCCACTCGGGGCCCCCTATGATTACTGTGATCCAACTAGGAATTTCTTCAGCTGTATGGATAATAGGGCACTTGTTGCAACAAAGGCACTTTTGTTCAAGGAAGGGTCATTTTTTGGAAAAAAGAGGCATTTTATTTAATCAATGGATTTATTGCTCTTGAAAATATTTGGAATGTTTTCTTTTGAAAGTTAAACATAATAAAGCAGTCACACACTTTTTAACATTAAATAAACTGGTGCACTTCGATTTGATAGGCTAAGATTAAGTACATGCATACATGATTTTAAAAAGCTTCATTTTGGTTGATTAGAAAGATGTGAGACACACAAGTGACTAATGAACACATTGCTATTGTATACACTCATAAAGAACCTGTTTCCAAGTCGAATAATTCAAAGTTGGTACAATTTTGTTTGTATGCAGCAGCATCATGTCCCACTACAGAAACAGTTAACAATATTAGTGAAAAAGTCCTCCCTTTTCTGTTCAAATAAATAGATGTTTCCTAAAGTGTTTAAACTTAATGATGAATGGGAAAGCTACAACATACGTACACATCTCTTAACCCATTAAACTGGATTAAGTAATACCGGAATTATGAGTTACATTTTTTACCAAATTAAAATAAAAATCTCCAGAAAGATTACTCTGTATTTTCTGCATTGTAGACACAAGTTATGATGAATATTTTGGCCATTGAAAAGATTTCTATACCATCAATACTTGCTTATAAGACAAGTCCAACTGCATACTATGCAGATCCAGATCTGCCACTGCATAATGCATCAGCAGATCTAGGTCTGTGCAGTTTGTTAGGAGTAATCTGTAGAACAAAGAACATAGACCCTGATTGGCAGGCACATTATGCTATGGCAGATCAAGATTTTTGTTGTTTGCATTTTGACTTTACTTATAAATGAGTACATATGGTATGTAACATTTTTCAGTGCACGTTCTTCTAATTTGTCACACAACTTTTTAAATATTTTTCTCCTTCATTTTCACTTCTGACTTATGATATTTTATTTATTCTGAATTTACAACATAACAGAAACATTCTATATGACTGCTGGGCAACCAAGCAATACAAATAAACACTGTATTCACTATAATACTCGACAACAATGATGTACACTGAAGATAATGAATATGCATAGCTGCAGACAGCTACTCTTTAATTGTGAAAAAACAAATAAGGTATACTCAGACGTTTAAGAAGGTTGGATTGAAGCATACAAATCATACCAAACAAGAGTACAATGTATAGTTAGCGTTTAGCTTTAAGGAGAAAGTGTGTGTGATTTGGATTTTTAATGTAGCTTTAAAAATTTTTCAGTCATATCGCTATGATGTCTGCAGTGTGGCAGTCTATAATGATTTTCTAGCACTGTGGCATCATGCCACAGATATGCAGCAGCATGTCCCACCCAGTCACATTATCCTGACACTAGGCTGACTAGTCCTAACACTAACCTCTTAATGCTGAGCGCCAGTAGTAGCACGGCAGCTGCTAGTACCATTTCATAAAAGTAACTGACACTGAAAAGTTTGATTCTCAATCCATAACAAATACTGATCACAAAGGATATTTTACAAAATGATTATGGCAATTGATCAAGTCACAAGTTTCATTCATTTATTGCATCTGCAAATAGCAAAATTTTCAAGAAAAAGAATATAAAATAATTTTTCAAAATCAGCAATATTGGCTTGTCAAAATAAATAATCAACACTAGCCCTACCTTACATGCACATAAGTTAGTGATCAGGCTAACAGAAGAAAAAAACTTTGGTCTGATGTTTTACAGCAAAGCCACACAAGTAGGTTATTTGGGGTCAAGGCCATTGGAGTATTGTTCCAGCTTGCCCAAGAATACTGCAGTTACAAAGTCAACCTGGGCCAATCTAATTGTAAGGATTCAAACCCATGCCCTTTCGTTTGCAAGTCTGATATTCTAACTATTGAGCCACTGTTAGATCCTGTCTCTGTTACTGGTTTTGTAACACATGGAGGAGTGGGACAAAGTATGAACAGATGCCACCTTGCAAGTTTGTTCCATATATAAGAGTTATGATTCCACTTTCATAAGGTCACTTAAAGAGAGGAACGACACAGAACATTTTGTACATTAATTCTGTAAAGTTTGGATAAGTCTACTAAACTTTATCCAAGCTCTGGTTAACTATGAGACTATCATGTTTCTATGGAAAATATTATGAAATGGTTCTGTCCTAACTTGAAACTACAAGTAGTTATGTGTCACTCTCAACATCTGATGTAAACATCTTCATTTGGATACAAAATGCTTGAAATAAAAGTATTATCCACTCATTATATGGAATCAATAACCCTTTTTTAACAATGTGTAAAACCATTATGGACAGTTTATACAACCAAACAGTCAAAGTGGTTTACAGTCTTTCTATCACTAATGATGCACAGTAATTTTCCTAATGAACCAGTACACATGTGACCAATGACATAATGTACAAGATCCAAAGGCAGAATCTGTTTATTTGTTGTTGTAGGGTTTAAAGCCATTTTTCAGCACAAGATAGGCTATATGTGGCAGCCAGTATAAATGGCAGAGGAAGAACCCGGGAAAACCCTAGAAAGAACCACCGACCCATGAGAAGCTACTGGCAAGCTTTCTCACATACCCATATTGGCCAAACCCGAGACTCAAACCCACGCAGACATAGGTGAGATGGCAGTGATCCGTAATGGTGAGTGCTTCAAACCACTTGGCCACTAAGGGCCCCTCTGTTTATTTAACAGCAAGAGTTCATCCATCAAACTTAAATGAACATAATGTACAAGGTCAAAAGCGAAAATCTGTTTATTTAACAGCAAGAGTTTATCCAACAAACTTAAATGCAACAGCCTTCATTAGATAAATGACACTAGACCAGGGGTCTCAAACATGAGGCCTGTGGGCCTCATGCAGCCCGTGAAGTTATTTCCTGCGGCCTGTGAATTTATTTCCTGCCGCCCTCAACAACACCCTGAATTTGTAAAATAATTAATAATGCAGACTTTTTCTTCACAGCCAGTTAGATTGGATAAACTCGGGTGGGCATATAATTTGTTGCCACGAAGCATAACAGAATATCATAATATATTACTCTTGTTTTTTTCATTTTGACTCCACTTTTGTATTGCTGTATGAAATGGTTTTAATGATGCAGCCCTCGAGCCAATGTACCAGTCCTCATGTGGCCCTCATTGTGATTTGAGTTTGTTGTTGTTGTTGTTGTTTTTTTAGGGTTTAATGCCATTTTTCAGCATAAGAAAGGCTGTACATGGCAGCCAATATAAATGGAGGAAGAAGCCAGTAAAACCCCAGAAAGAACCAACGACCCACGAGAAGCTACTGGCAAGCTTTCTCACGTACCCACATTGGCCGAGACTCAAACCCACGCAGACAGAGATGAGATGGCAGTGATACGTAATGGTGAGCACTTTAGACCACTTGACCACTTGGGATTTGAGTTTGAGACCTCTGTACTAGACTATATACATGTATTGTGTTAATATGGTATTTATGTGAAATGCAAGAAATACTATGAATATAAATAATGCTCCAACTTTCAAGCTGGCCAATACTTATGCATTGTCAGTTTTACAACCACCTATAAAATTATCTCATGGATTTTCATGAAATTTGCACCATACAGACTATCTTATGCATTTTTATGAAATTTGCACCATATAAAGTATTTCATGCATTTCATGAAATTTGCACCTTGCAAACTATCTCATTCATTTTCATGAAATTTGCACCATGCAAACTGTCATCCATTTTCATGAAAATTGTGCCATGCAAACTATGTAATTCATTTTCATGAAATTTGCACCATGCAAGCTATCTTGTTCATTGTCATGAAATTTGTGTCATGAAAACTATCTCATGCACTTTCATAAAATTTGCACCATACAAAACAAAAATACCTCCTAATAACATTTAACAACTTCAGGCAGTCAGTTAAAAAATAAAGATTCAATTTATACTTATTTCTTAGATCATCTACCACAGATGACAATAATATAAATAATTTTAAAAACTGCATAGGCATGATATGTATCTGTAAGTTTGTTTATGGCCCTTGCAAAATCCCTATGTTGAGACAAATTTAACTTTGTATTTGCATCATATTCTGTACTCTGCTGTTTGAACTCTTTTAATCAAAAACCACATAATCAAAAGATTAAGAATTAAGCACAAGTCCTAAATTCATTTCATGATAAGCTTACAATCAAGTGGAGGGTCAATGTCAACATTTGAATTGAAATGGCATCTACCAAAACTATCATATGGTTTGATGATCTGTGAAATTGTTACTTAATGTTTGGAGGAGGTGAAATGCCTATCTATTCTGTAAATACTTTATATATATAATCTATATTTTATCAGTACAGGTAGATAAATCACAAAAGATTGAATAAGTTTGCATGATCTCTGAAGAAGATTATAAGGACCATTTACCACACCCCAGATCTTATCCTACAAATGTTTTCTGTCAACTTCCACTATGTGCTATTCCTGAAGAAATGTTGCAAAATAATCAGCCACATGTCCCCTCTGAACATATGAATAAACAGGAGATCAAAGTGAGCTTGATGTTGCTCATCTGATTAATTGATATGTCAGCTTGTGAATGCAAACTCACACATTAAAACTAGAGGGGAAAGAAAAGCAAAAAGACATAATTGCAACATGGTCTATTAATGTTGATATCATTTATCAGCAGACACACACACACACACACACACACACACACACACACACACACACACACACACACACACACACACACACACACACACAGTATCCCCAGCACTGTATTCAGCTAATGAGCAGAACAAAGGCAAATCAATGAAGAGGACAATATTTAATTAATTATTCTACTGGACTCCCACATGTTTAAACCAGCAAGAAGCACAAGACTGCAGTAAGCCAAATTAAGGTTTACAACCACATTTTGGTGGTTACAGATTTTTACTATTTCCATGCTACAGACATATGGATCGACATACAGACAGACAGATAGGTGGACAGACAGACAGATAGATAGATAGATAGGTAACTAGATAGATATATAGACAGACAGACAGACAGACAGGTAGGTAGGTAGATAGATAGACAGACAGACAGACAGACAGATAGATAGATAGATAGATAGATAGATAGATAGATAGATATATAGATAGATCCAATTTTATATGATAGGATATATTTGTCTTTTTTTTATCTAAATACTGGATGCTACAGGTGTGTTATACCAGTATTAAATGTGGTAAGTTTAACATACAAATTTAATTGATTTCAGAAAGCTTGTTAGCCACACAAAATGAGAAGTGCATTTTAATTGAACAGAACTTGTGTTGAGTGGGAGAGGAAAAAGATTAATTGGCTGATTGGCTGTCTAATGTAATATGTCCAAACCACTTCAAATTCAAGTACCACATATCTCTTGACATAATATGCCTGTGCTTGAGAAATCTAAAACTAATTCAAGTTCCTGTCTTGTACATCAAACCTTCCCATAATAAGAATCTACGTCTTCTTAGACCTACAGCGTTTAATCCAAATATTCCGTCATATCAAAGACTGTGCCTGTGTGGTTCTTAGGGCAACATTTCAGTCATATTCCTAATTTAACTTAGAGTCTATAAAACACATTCCGATGATCCCCTTTTAAGTCCAATCCTTAAATCTGCTTCCAGGCTTAAATCTGTTGAGGTAATGGACAGACCCAGGAGCTTATGGAAATTGTGTAATTGTGTAACTGAACTCATCATTCCTAGTAAGTGATACAAGTTTGGGGTGCAGGGATCTCAATCACTTTTAAGTAATGACCCAGGGGCCATATCTGTATTGCCCTTGGTGTATGTCAACCCAGGAATCTTATTCAAAACCACAACTGGATATGTGTTTAAACATGGGTCAATAATAATAATAATAATAATAATAATAATAATAATAATAATAATAATAATAATTATAATAATAATAACTTTATTTCCAGAAGCTCATTTGGTCAACTGACCAATCTTCCATGAGGCCATGTGTGTGTGTGTCTGTCTGTCTGTCTGTCTGTGTGTGTCTGTCTGTCTGTCTGTCTGTGTGTAAGCACAATTTTTGCAAGATGAGGTGTTATACGACAACAAATGCTACTAATACTAGATAACTGATGTACTGCTACAATAAAATAAAGGCTTTTAGGATGAGTACGTACAGAATGCATAGAAAGAGTTGTAGCAAATATGTGTAAAACATTATTATAGGTGAGTGCATGACAACAATGTTGTAAAAAGTAGTAGTACTAAATCAAACAAAATCATACAAATGATTGTTTCTGTAGATGTTGATCAAGAAACCTTTTGAATGCTTGGCATGAGTCAGTTGATGTTATCAGGTGGTATGGATCACACATACCAATCCTAAAACATAAAAACTTATAATCTACAAGTTATTTAAAACCAACCCTACCCCAGAGCCCTGCATCTGGATATGGATCAAACTTCTAAATAGTTGTGCAAATGTAAAGAACACCTCCAGTTATATCCCACGGTCTAAAGCCTCTATTTTGAACAGTGTTGGAGGAATTGCACAACACTGCAAACATACATATGCCCAGACAGGATTCCTAAAAATACAGGTATAATAAAGTTTCAGTACAAGCAATACCAATGTCCTCAGAAGACAGACATATCTGCAAAGAGCTTGTTAAAAGAGAAAGTTAAAAACTGTAGTGTGAAATTTTGAGGACTTGTGAATATTCATTGAAGGTGGTGTGAGGGTGCGGATGTTGAAACATAAATTAAAAATTTCCAGAAAATGTCTTATTGATTCAGATACAAGACGGGAATATACCTCTTGACTTTAATGTCTTTGATGTCAATTTTCAATTCTCTTTCTCAAATGAATATTTTTGGGTTTCCTCCAACAAGTAATATCATCTGACCAAACTGATATTTTTAATTTTTCAATTCACCTGGGCAAATGACAACACCTATTAATTTAATTGGTATTTAGATTTTTGTAAAATTCCAACCTTAAAACAACCTTGGAATAACTACAGATCAGTTTTTGTTTTCTTTTTCTACCTTCCAGCAGTCTGTAATTTATAGCGTGTACTGCATATTCCAATGTGGGACACCATGATACTTTAAAGATTATGAAACATTCAAGACTGATTTTTATTTTTTTAAACACACACAGCAATTAAAAAGAATGAAAAAAGCTGGAAGCTGATTTGCTTGTCATGCACCCTATTTTGTATAAAATGAATCATGCCATTCATTGGATAAATGTTGCACCTGCCTGCAAGTCAACACAACAATAATCAATATTTGTTAAACCAAGCCTTAGACAGCTGTACTATGTTTGTTCATTCAAGATTTGAGCAAGTGACACATTTGTACCAATGACCTTCACAAAAATGTTTGGGTTTATGGCTTACACACATGCTATCAACTGTTATCTTTTGCCAAATGAAAAGTGCATGCACCTGTTAGTGTAAAATCAATGCAACGGTCTCCAACAAATGAAGTTTTATGACTTTAGCCAACAAATGTTATCAACACAAGTTTTGTGTCCTTGTGCAACTCTTTGAAAGCTCTTATATGGACATGTATACTCAAACATGACAGGTCATACAACATGTTACAACCATGGCATGAAAATTAAATTCAAGATTCAAACACAAAAAACATTCGTATTTACTGTAATTTTATTAACAATCAAAGCTTTTTGAAATTATTATGGTTAAAGTTTAAATTTGCCATATATACTTGCTTATAAGAAGAGTCCAACTGCAAACTGCACAGACCTAGATCTGCCATCACATAATGCGTGGGCAGATCTGGGTCTGTGCAGTTTGTTAGGAGTAATCAGTAGAATAAACAACACAGAGCCTGATCTGCAGGCACATTATGCTATGGCACATCAGGATATCTGTTGTTTGCAATTTATAAGTGAGTACAGGTGCATATACTTTACTGACACAAAACAACATAATACATTCCTTGCACATTGTACAGCTCTTTGCAATGAAGCAGTATGAAATACTTATATCACCACAAGTGATCTCAATACAAAACAAGGTGGTATATTTTTCATTGTCATAACAGAATATGCATATAACAAAGTCTGAGGGGGCCCCGAGTGGCCAAGTGGTCTAAAGCACTCACCATTACAGATCACTGCTTAGCTTGCCAGAAGCTTCTTGTGGGTTCTTTCTGGGGTTTTCCTGGGTTCTTCCTCCACCATTTATACTGGCTGCCATGTAAAGCCTATTTTGTGCTGAAAAATGGTGTCAAACCCTACAACAACAACAACAACAACAACAAAGTCTGAGTTGATCCAATGTTAGGAATTTAATCCACACCATTTTGTTTGTGAGTCTGGCACATTAACAAATGAGCCACTGATGCAACTCCTGCCTACAAATGAGCCACTGGCTCAACTCCTGCCTACAAATGAGCCACTGGTGCAACTCCTGGCTACAAATGAGCCACTGGTGCAACTCCTGGCTACAAATGAGCCACTGGTGTGACTCCTGTCTACAAATGAGCCGCTGGTGTGACTCCTGTCTACAAATGAGCCACTGGTGTGACTCCTGTCTACAAATGAGCCACTGGTGTGACTCCTGTCTCCATTAGTTGCTATGTCATGCTGGTGACCACCACAGACATATTCTACAAATCTGAACCAGCAACGAGTGTTAAAAGTTATTCTCAGTTATCTCTTGCCCAACATAAAAAGCTTAAACTTCTGCATACATTTTGAAAATATCTCAATGTTGTGTATGTGTCTGTCTTAACTGATTTTAGAGGTATTATGTCACACTATCCATTCATCAGCACATGCATACACATATAAAGACATGACAAAGGGTGCCATTAATTTCTAAAGCAAACTAAAAATGCATCCATACAACACAGATGCACCTTCAATATGTCACTGTAAGGCAAAGTTCTAAGTTAGACAGGGATCATAACTCCATTAAATTTTGCCACAGTGAACACTGAACTTGACCTAGTTTGTCTTGATGCACAGTCTCATCACAAAATTTGGTAGCAATGAATGCAGTCCTCAAAAGCATGGAAACTTAAAACATGCTGGCCAGTATATGACAGGACATGATGGAACTATGACAGACAGACAACAGTGCATTCTCCCTTGATAGATATAGCAGGAATGAAGAAATAAAAAAACTGATGGACATCAGTACATAGTTACAGACCTGATTGATCACATCCAGAGCTGGGTTTTGAGGATTTACATACCTTCAAAGTATGAATATAAAGGGACATATGGTACTGATATTGATCTTAATGGATAAGAGGGAATATGTTTTGGATTTAGAATCCATGTATACAACCCACACAGCTCTTGATCTATTGCAAAACACGTTTATGTGCCATTTGATCTAAAGTCATCGAGATAAACTAGGTCCTTGCTATATATATTGAAGAAGATATTCACCTCTGCACATACTGGAAAGAATTTCATTTGTTCATAAACTATATTTTTGTTCTCGCTGGAAAAAATACAGTGGATTATCGTATGTACTTGCTAATAAGACAAGTCCAACTGCAAACTGCACAGACCCCAATCTGCGTATTGTGCTGACAGATCTGGATAAGCGCAGTTTGTTAGGAATATTCAGTAGAACACACAAAATAGTTCCTGATCTTCAGGCATATTATGCTTTGGCAGATCAAGTTCTATGCTGTTTGCAGTTGGACTCAACTTACAAACAAGTTCATTACAGTATATATAATCGATTGCTTGGTGTCGATTGTGCCTCTGATGTTTTTTTTCCAAGCTTAGGGTGTTAATGCAACAAGACTATGTAAGTATATCATAAGAAAAGAGGTTGATGTTCCAACCAAGCTTAGGGTGTTAATGCAACAAGACTATGTAAGTATATCATAAGAAAAGAGGTTGATGTACCGACAGAACGGCAGAATATAAGTCTACATAGCTAGATTCTAAAGAATTTACATTCGACATTCCCTTCATAAAAAGATAGAAATTCCAAAAGCTTTGAGCGTGTGAACAATTGATACAAGACTCGCATCTGAATAACACATCTTGTGAAGCATTAATCATCTATAAATCAAAACATACCGTATATACTCGTTTGTAAGTTAAGTCCAACTACAAACAACAAATAATCCTCATCTACCCTAACCTAATGAGCTGCAGATAAGGGTCTATGTTGTTTGTTCTACTGATTACTCCTAACAAACTACACAGATCCAGATCTGCTGGCACTCTATGCACCGGCAGATCTCCATGCAGTTTGCAGTTGGACTTGACTTATAAGCAAGAATATACGGTACACGCAAATATAAAATTAAGAATAATCAATTAATATTTTAATCTATGAATATCATTTAATTTCATATTTGATTTTTGACACAATTACGACAGTCATTGCATACATGGCATCTAGTTAACTTATGCTGACATTTAACAAAACAAACAACATTCCTACAGTCTTTGCAAAGAGAATATAGTTTGTTTATATGCAGAAACATGGGTTCATTTCCTTCCGAGTGACTGCACACTCATATAGCATGTACATAGTTATCTTGCATAACATTTACTTCTGTTGTGCAAATATTGCTGACTGGGTCATGCTAAGATAAATTAACAGACACATATATATATAGTTCTTTCCACTGAAGGACCTTAAAATATCTTGTGAGATATCATGTATTGAATAAAAACTTGAACACACAAGTATTCAACCCTCGCCACCACCTGTTATCCTCATGCTTATTCTCTTTGGAGTTATTCAAGAAAAGGCAGGGATTTTATATGGACATGCACATATGATTAATATCAATGAACACCTCTTAAACCAGTGAAGACAGAGAGTTCAAACCTTAAGATATGATTGAAGCTGGTCAGATAATATGTTCAATGTTTAAAAATTTTGAAATAACCCATGGGGTGGGGCTAAACACGTGCATGTGTTTTACATTAATGTTTTAAAATGCTCCAAAAATTTACAGGACCACTATTGTCTGAGAATGTATGCATGTGTGATTACTGACCCAAGAGTCAAAAATTTCAGAAGGAGGTGTTAATGGGACCAGTGTGATCGTTTCCGGAGACATTCAAGTCAAATCTTTACAAACTATCAAGAATTAAAGAATTTAGCCAATGGACCCTTTGGGTGGTAATGATGACTTCACTTCTTATCATTTTTGAATTGCTCAGCCTTTTCATTAATCAAGTTGCCATAGAAAAACAACTAGATTTTTCCTGAAAATTAATTTTTAAAAACATTGGCAGAAGTTGAAGCCATATGAAGTATCTTTGGTCCTTTCATGTCTTTTCTTGTAATTTGTAATGTATTATCATTTTCCAGGACATAACTTCAGAGTGTTTTTGGTCCTTTTGAGATTTTTCAGGTAATATGTGACATGACATCAGTTTCTGGTATATAACATGCTTTTATTCAGAAAAGTTTGTTTCATTCCTTCCTTTTCTGGTAATTTGTGGCATCTGATCAGTTTCACCATCACCTGGAACTGTGACTTCATTTCTATTTAGTACCTGTAAAAACTTATAACAACCCCTACTTACAAACTGATTAGGTAAAAATTTATATTTATAATTTACAGATATATGTACAGGTGTCACTGTGAAATACTCTTCTTTTAAACAGTCATAAGAATTTATCCATTAATTTCCTACATTTAGTCTATTTAAAGTCCAAAATAAAGTGATCCTTTTAAACTTTATAAAGCATCACAGTCTTCAAGTGAAAAAAATAAAATATCTAATGAAGCAAATAGTTTCTTTGTTTGAGTTAAACCTGACACCTGTTAGAACTACATCAAAGACACTGACTAATAAAAATAATAACAAAACTGTTTAATCATGGGTTAAGAAACAGTCATACAACTGTATACACTCATTTATAATTTGAGTCAAACTTCAAAGAACAAAGATCCTGATCTACTGTAGCATAATGCACCAGCAGATCAGGGTCTATGTTGTTTGTTCAACTGATTTCATCTTATAAACTGCACAGACCCAGATCTGTTAGTGCATTATGTAATGGTAGATATGGGTTTGTTCAATTTGCAGTTGGACTCAATATATAAGCGATTATATACTGTAAACAACTTTGCACACCATGAATTAAATTGAATGACTCCATCTGCCTGTTTATATAGAGTCGATGATATTTTAACATAACATTAGTAGGGAACTGAACTTGATACAAGGTTACCTTTTATATTTATTAAATCCATTCCAAATAATACTTAATTTGGATGGCTGTGGTGTTTGAAAAATGTTCAGTACATGTAACTGATTGGGTCCAGAGTATATCAAGCACCAGTCCAAGAAGGCAAGTATGTTTGTTTAAGGATATCCGTGTACCAAGGTCACAAAACTCTGATAAAACAAATATGCTTAAATATCATATATTATAAGTTGAGTCAAACTGCAAACTGCACAGACCCAGATCTGCCATCACATAATGCAATGGCAGATTTTGTTAGGTGTAATCAGTAGAACAAGCACATTATGCTATGGCAGGCCATGATCTTTATTGTTTGCAGATTCACTAGACTTATAAGTGAGTATTTACAGTACCATACAGCATGCAGTATATTAAGGCGAGCAACCAATACAGACATAAACCTCAGTTGCTCAGTCATTGGCATGCCCGACTTGTCACCAAAAGGGTACTGGTTCGAATCCTACCATTGGAACACTTGAAGTTGATGGGCAAGGCACTTTACTCCAATTGCCTCAGCTATTGATAAACTACTTATGTTGCTGTGCTATAAATCACCAAAGTATTCAGATCTAATGGTTCTGAAGTAAGGTTAAAATGAAATCTTGTTTTTACAACACTGATCAGCAAATAGTTAATGAAAACTGTGCCACATACCCTTCACATGTCAATTATGAAGAACATGTATAGAATATTTCATGAAATCAGACAAAATTATTATCTGTAAAATTAGCTTAGTATGATAATGTTTTTGTTTTGTGTGTTTAATGCCATTTTTCACCTCACGATAGGCATCCAGTATATTTGGTGGAGAAGAACCCAAGATGATCCCAGGAAGAACCACTGATCCACGGAAACTACTGGCAAGCTTTCTTATATTTACATGTTGGCCAAGGCCAGACTCAATCCCACACAACAGAGGTGAGAATTGTGTGAGTGATCCCTAAAGGCATGTGCCTTAGACCACTCAGCCTCCTGGCACCCAAAATACATGTAAAGACCTGATCACTGGCTCTAATATCCCATCTGATGTGTGATAATGAATAATTTGAAATAATTTACATGAAATATACTCAGCTAAAAATAATTATGTGCATAGATAGTTCCTGAATGACATCATCCGCCGCCATATTTGTGGTCAGCTGGCAGATTGACTGCTGACTTTATATGGTGTTTGGAAGTTGAAATAAATTTCACTGAATCTCTAGATACTTTTATGAAAATTACATACATAAACAGAATGCAAACCAAGCTTTCTGTTAGTATCTATATTTGTGGTTTATAAGCTGACTTTGCTTCTGTGTGCCTTGTTAAAAATGGTAGATTTTGGTGATCGCATATAGGAAAAACTGCCAGGTTGCCCATTGTCCAGGTAAAATGGGCAGAATGTCATCTGCTAGAGACCTTATCAGGAAGCATATTAATAATAATAATAATAATAATAATAATAATAAAGACTTTATTTAGAGAAGGTAACTCAGTTACAGAAATAATCTACCTTGAGGCCTTCTATCTGTTATGTACAATATATACAGTATATACAACATGATGTGAAGAACCTGGCTTGACACTAAATAATAAGGTGATTTTAAAAGTCAAATCAAGCCTGGAACACATGCACAGGCATCTGTGAATACATAAACATATATCAAATATAAAATATCATCCTGCATTGAAAAATTCAACTGTGAAAATGATGCAAAATTAAAGAAAAGCAGGTGGTATTTATTGTATGAAAACTGTTCAATTTTCTAAAGATTTCATCCATTTGAGACATAGATTATGAGAAGAAGAAATGCTAGGAGCCTGCCTTATGTCACTGGGAATGTTGTTCCATACCAGTGGACCAGTATATTGAAAACTTTTTATAAACAATTCTTTCTTTGGCCTTGGTATAATGTAATTTTTGCTTCTTATGGACCTTAAATTTGGAGTACCATCAGCATCTCTTTGGTGAAAGATATTGCTTAGATAGACAGGAATGGCTTTTCTGGATACTTTATACATCAATTTGGCCTTTCTAAAAAATATTCTTTCATGTATTGTTAAAAGCTTTATATTATTCACTGCATCCTGGAAACTGTCTATATATTGATCTAGAATTAAATGGCAAGCCCTCTTTTGGAGTCTTAAAGTGTTGTTATGTTTGAATTAAAGGTATTACCCCAAATTACATTACAATAGTCCAGATATGGCTGAATATAATTTTTATAAAAGATGACCTGACACTGAAGAGGAATGTATGTTTTGATTTTCCTCAGTAGCCAAAGATAAGAATTAACCTTTTTTGAAACATGTTTAATGTGAATAGACCAAGTAAGATTGTTATCTACTAATACACCAAGAATTTTATTCTGAGAGGTCATATTAAGGCTCACATTGTCAAATAGAACCTGGAGTTTGTTGCTATCTAGCATGCTTGTTTTTGTTGCAGTGTAACTAGTAGGGCTTTCATTTTTTCTCTATTTATGATCATACAGTTTTCCTTGCACCATACTTGAAGTCTATTGAGAGCATCTTGTAAGCTATTTTCAAGTACAGTTTTGGTTTTACCCATCTCAGACAGTGTAGTGTCATCTGCATAGAGTTCAGTGGAAGAAATTGAAGTTCCAATCTTAAGAGGTAAGTCATTGATAAAAAGAATGAATAACAGAGGTCCAAGGATAGAGCTCTGTGGTACTCCACAATTAATATTTTTACTTTCAGAAAGATGACCATTTAAAGATACTTTTTGCACTCTATCGGTTAAGTAAGAAGTAAACCACTTTAGTGAGTTTTCACTGCATTGATAGATTTTTAGTTTTTCAAGCAAAATTTCATGGTCTACAAGATCAAAAGCTTTACGAAAATCAACCATAATAGTGTCTACCATTTCTCCTTGATGTAATGCTTTCAGCCATTTATCAATCAAAGATACAAGTGCAGTTTCACAGGAGTGATTCTGTCGAAAGTCAGACTGATTATCATCAATAAGATCATAAGTGTTCAAATAGTTGAGAAAAGAATCATGTACATGTTTTTCTAGTAATTTGGAGAGACAAGGAAGGATAGAGATGGGTCTGTAGTTATTTACATCATCTTTTGTTCCTGCTTTATGCAATGGTGTAATCTTGGCAGTTTTCCATGTTTGTGGAAATTTATTGAACCTAATACTTTCACTGCAAATGAAAGCTATACTCTCTACAATTGCAGGTGCAGACAACTTTAGAAGCCTTGGTCCAATCATATCAAGTCCTGTAGCTTTACAATCATCCATTTTTTTAATATATTTCAACACAAATTCTGGACTAATTTCAGGAATTTCAAACTTTATATTGTTTGGTAGTTTTTTAGCACAAAAATGTTTGAGTTCCAGATGATCAGATGAAATTCTGGGTTCTTTAAGTTTTTCAGCAATTTGAACGAAAAAGTCGATAAAAATATTTGAGATGTCAGTTGGATTATCAGGATAAATGCCCTCATGATTGAGGGATAAAATTTCAGTTTTACTGTTACATTTGCCTGCACCAAACTCTGTAAACACTTTCCAGATAGCTTTCGGGTTATTTTGGTTTTCATCCAGCACTTTTTTGTAGTGCTCTTGTTTGGCTTGACATATCATTTTATTAACTTTATTCCTCCAAACTCTATATTCAGTTTGATTTCCTACTGATTTCAGTTGGTCTCTTTGCTTTATTGCTTCTAAAATTTCTGGGGAGATCCAGCCTGGCTGGTGGTCTTTCTTTATCCTGTGTGTTTTTAAAGGTCTATACTGCCTTATCAACTAATTTTAAAGGTCTATACTGTCTCATCAACTAATTTTAAAGGTCTATACTGCCTTATCAACTAATTTTAAAGGTCTATACTGTCTCATCAACTAATTTTAAAGGTCTATACTGTCTCATCAACGAATTTTAAAGGTCTATACTGTCTCATCAACTAATTTTAAAGGTCTATATTGTCTCATCAACTAATTTTAAAGGTCTATACTGTCTCATCAACTAATTTTAAAGGTCTATACTGTCTCATCAACTAATTTTAAAGGTCTATATTGTCTCATCAACTAATTTTAAAGGTCTATACTGTCTTATCAACTAATTTTAAAGGTCTATATTGTCTCATCAACTAATTTTAAAGGTCTATACTGTCTTATCAACTAATTTTAAAGGTCTATATTGTCTCATCAACTAATTTTAAAGGTCTATACTGTCTCATCAACTAATTTTAAAGGTCTATATTGTCTCATCAACTAATTTTAAAGGTCTATACTGTCTTATCAACTAATTTTAAAGGTCTATATTGTCTTATCAATTAATTTTAAAGGTCTATATTGTCTCATCAACTAATTTTAAAGGTCTATACTGTCTTATCAACTAATTTTAAAGGTCTATACTGTCTTATCAACTAATTTTAAAGGTCTATATTGTCTCATCAACTAATTTTAAAGGACTATATTGTCTCATCAACTAATTTTAAAGGTCTATACTGTCTCATCAACTAATTTTAAAGGTCTATACTGTCTCATCAACTAATTTTAAAAGTCTATACTGTCTCATCAACTAATTTTAAAGGTCTATACTGTCTTATCAACTAATTTTAAAGGTCTATACTGTCTTATCAACTAATTCAGTACATTGCTCAAGACAAAGCAGAACTTAGTTTCACCAAAGGCTTGTAACCTTGAGTATGAAATAATAAAAAAATTGGTACTTAAAACCTAAACTCTGACCATTATTGACACTATAACTGGAATGTTTGGTTTGGCAATTGTGTCTCTTCTAGTTGACTTTCTTACAATGAACATGCATAAATCAACAAATCAATCTGGAAAATATTTTAAGAGTCTTATGAAAGAAAAATCAACAAAATCCTAAATTAAACTCTAACTGAATTGATTTTCCTTGAAATCTGGATGGATAAATTTAAAATGATAGGTGAAACTATACAGCTTTTGCACATTAGAAGAAACAAAAAAAGTCTGATATATCCCTAATTTCCCATTATTGTCCAATAAGAATGTAAATATCGCTATGATCATCTCATAGGTACAGTATTAGCTGCTAAATGATGTTGTTGTTGTAGTAGGGTTTAACACCATTTTTTCAGCACAAGATAGGCTATAATAAGCGGCCAGTATAACTGGTGGAAGAAGAACCCTGGAAAACCCTGGAAGAACCACTGGCCCATGAGAAGCTAGTTGCAAGCTTTCTCATGTACCCACATAAGCTGAGCATGAGTCTCAAACCCACGCAGACAGAATTGATATGTCAATGATCTGGAACAGTGAGCACTTTTGACCACTTGGCACTCCCCCACTGCTAAATGAAGATACAAGTAGACCGCTCTGGTGGCCTGGTGGTTAGAGCATCCACCTCGGATGCGGGAGGTCGTGGGTTCAATCCCCGGCTGAGTCATACCGAAGACTTACAAAAATGGTACTAACAGCTGCCTCACTTGGTGCTCAGCATTAAGAGGTTAGTGTTAGGACTGGTCGGCCTGGTGTCAGGATAATGTGACTGGGTTCCTGGACATCATGCTACATGTCTGCAGCATGATGCCCCAGTGCTAGACATCACTATAAACTGCCACACTGCAGACATCATAGCGATATGACTGAAAAATTGCTAAAGCTACATTAAAAATCCAAATCACACACACACACATATGAAGATACAAGTCCAATTTGGAATTTACAAACTGACTTTCTTTACAGTGATTGTGTGCTAATAAATCAAAAAATTTAAATTATTCACTTTCCATATTCTGGTCAGAAATTTTTGAGCTGGAACCAGTGTCAGGAGGTAAGACAATCAAGGTCTATAAATGCTATAAATCTTGTAAATGATGCCATGAAAATATATCAAAGTTATTCAAGGTATTGTAAATATTAAGGAGCCTGCTAAATTTTTTTAAAATCCAACAATCCTTAGTATACTATAAAAACCCAAGTTAACAGGATGGGAAGTCATGGGCTGTAACTCCTTTAAATGGTACTGTTAAGTCAGGAATGGCCTTAGCAAACATGGGGCCCGATTTTGATCATTTTGGCAGGGCCCTCTGGATTTATGTGCAGGACCCCCTGTGAGCACAGCATTTGGAAATAAACATTTAAACAAGGTGATTCACTTTAAAATTACTTTCTCTCTGTAGATATATGTTTAAAAATCACTAAAGCATTTGGCCCCTTTGAGGGCGGGGACCAAATTGGTCCAATGGACCTAAGGCCAGCCCTGTGTACAGTGCTGGATGTTAAACTCATTTAAGGTCCTATCCATATAAAGCTGCAAACCAAATCTGACTGAAATTTAATACTCGCTTGTAATGTAATGCTTCTCAAGTCAAAGTCAGAAGAATAGGCAATTAGGGGGGTGTAATTTCTATAGATGAATTCATCGAATGATGGAAATCTAACTCATTCAAGACATTAATATAAAGTAAGTCATCATGCAAATTTTGGTTCAAATCCAACAATTCTTGGCAAAGTAATGCTGAAGAAACCAAAACAGGTCAATTAGCCATTTAATTCTTATAGATATAAATGAGAATTACAGGAAATCAAACTTGTTCAAGGTTTCATAAATATAATGCAGAATGATAGATTTAGCTGAAATCCAACAAACTCTGGTGCTGCAGAATTGAAGTCAGGAGGTTAGGCAATGAGGAGGCACAACTTGTGTTAAATGAAGTTGTGGAATGCTGAATATCAAACTCATGGAATGCATCATCAATGTAAATGTACATTTGAAATTTTGGTTAAAATTCAACAAACCAGTTGTAAAATTATGCAAAAGAAACCTAAGTCAGGAGGACAAACAACCATGTATATGAAATCAAGGGACATTTCAATCATTTGTTTATATAAAGCTGAATGCCAATTTTGGTTGAAATCTAACCATCCTGATAAAGTTCAGCTTCAGAAACAAAAATTCCATGGACAGTCAATCCGAGTTTATAAATCTTCAAGGTGATCATATAAAAGACTGACAATCAAATTTTTATGCAGTCTCATCATCATGCTGCTGCATACCAAGCCTGGATGAAATCCTACAATTCCCAGTAAAGTTATCTTGTGAATATCAACCTTTGTAGAATACAGAGAGAGACAGACAGACAGACAGACAGACAGACAACTGGATGGCCACACAGACTAACATTCATACAGGTGGACATGATTATTACTGGGCTCCAACAATTTTATATCAATGAAGCAAAATAAAAATTATAGCATTTGAATGTACAATGCTTAACAAGACCATAAAAAATTGATCAGAAAAAACAATGAACCAATCCCTGAAACAAATACCTGGGACAGTACCCAAAACTCTTAAAATAAAATATCTAAACCCAGAGATGACAAAGGCACATGAAACTGATCTGTAGATCTTTATCTCTAATAGGTTGGAATTTACATGATTAACTGTAGACATTTTGTAAACCTTACCATACCTATGCCAATCCTTGCAACCCCAACCCTCTCAGGAAATAAACCAAGTTAAAATTTAATACACAAATAACAAGCTATTCCCTATATCCAGTTACTTTCCCTGATTGTTTGTAAGGTGAGTTGAAACCACTTATCACACAGTATATACCTTACGGGTGCACTTAATGACATTCATTCAAGAGCAGCTGCCATAATCTGGTTCATCTCGATACTTTTTTTCCTACATAGATGCAAGGGGATAATTATATCAGACTTGTTTATAGAATTTCTCCTAATTTATCAGTATACTCCAAGTTTTTTAATAGTATACATTGTATGCTTTTAAAGAATATATAACCGGTTCAATTGAGGATGTAGTTGCACACAGAAAATAAGTGCTGCAACGCACTTTCACATATACTCTCTTGGGACCACATTACTCTAAAATTTCCTTGCACAATTCACATTTAAAGCTCCACCCTTCCATATAAACAACCCACTACTTTCTCCTGCATCAGGTCTTTGCACCAGTCACTGACACATGTCAGCAAATTAATTAGGGTCCCTGTGATGTAGCTTGTCATTCCTGACATTTAGACAGGAAATTGTGTAATATAATGAAAATGTATTCAACACCATAGATCTCACATCTCAATTTGGAGACTGAAAAACATTAGCTAGTCTGTTGGGGAAAGAATGACACAGGGTCACTTCTGAATCAATTCAAATCAGTCCTGGGCTCAGGAAAAAAGCAAATATAGGCATTCAATTCAACCATGTGGATAACATCAATATTACTGAGAAAATAAAACCAACAAGAGAACTAAGTTTGTTAACACAAGAAAACTATTACTCTTATTGCCACTGATAAGAGAAAGTAGCCACTACAAGAGCAACTAACTGACCCACAAATGGACCATACTTGTTACAGACACCTTGACCTATTACTTTTTGACCTTACAAAATTAAGTGGGTACCATGGTACAGTATATTTAAGATGACTCCAGATAGAAATTTCTTAAACAAACTTGACATAAGAAAACAAATATCAACATGAGCTTCGTTATCTTGACATTTCAAACTCAGAAACTTCAAATCAATAAGGAGTTGCAGTCCACCTATGAAGTTTAATGACAATTATGTGCAAGAAAATTGTCATTCAATGAAACAAAGTCAGCAATGATGTTTTGACGCAACTGCCTAAACAACAGATTATAGCAGCTAAAACAAGCACATTCTCCCTAAGAAATCTGATAAACAATGGCTTGGCAAGATATATCCAAAAAACATCAGACTTGATGTGGTACAACAAACATCATAATCTGGGCTTAAGTGACTTTGAACTTTGAACTTCTGAGACCCCACATTAATAGGTTACAGGTGCTATGTGAGTGGAGTCTAGTAAAGGAAGATTGATATTAACTTTATGAACCATGACATGCAGATGCCTAATTCACAAGAACTAAATCTGCTGCCACATTCAGACTCCCCATGAGAGAAAGGCAGAGGTGAACAGACAATGAGGTCTTCTCTTCCTTTCTGTAAGCCAAAGAATTCCTGAGGTCTTATCAGTAGGAACATGGCCTGTCCCTTGACTGGTGAGAAAATTTATCCCCACAGAAACAAAAGTTTGAAAAAAACCCAGATCCAACTTCTGGTTGAGGATTAGGCCTAATGAAATCTATTGGGATCTTTCAGCAGGGCACATATGAAGATGTTGCACATCAAAAAGACATCAACCTACTTGAGGATAGTGAATAGTAAGGATCATAAATGAATCACTATTACATCTAACACCATGATGAAGTCTCTGTAAGAAGAAGCCAGACCAAAAGGAAGAGCCTGAAACTGGAGGATTTCCTGTCCCAGACTAAAAGTACATTAATTTCATGTTGCCTGGGAAGATTAGGATGTTATAATAGGTATCCTGAGGATCTGAGAACTCCCTAATTATCCTAATTGCTTTCCTGCCTAAGGTAGATGTCTCATTTTGATACACTCTTCCAAATGAAAACTTGTTCAGTTGGGAAAGATTAATGATTAAAAACTATCTCCCTTCATTCTGAACTAGGTAGATTTGTTAGTAAAATCCCAGATTTCTGATGTTTGATACCCTTTCTACTTTGCCCTTCCTATACTGGATGCACACATATACCTTCTTGTACAGATATATCTTGGGACTGATGGATCCAAATAAGGGTCCCTCATCAATTTGAAGGGTTCTGGAAGGAAAGCTTGTAACCCTCCATCACTGGAATGCTGATAGGAGGAGGACTTGGCAGGAGAGGGTTCAACTCTTTAGGGATGATCCAAAAGGAAATGTGCGAGGTCTAAAGACTTCCTTCCATACCCCCTCCAGCCACCTCATCTTGAGAAAGATGAGTAGAATGGGTTTTAAACTGGCTCTGACAGTTTTGTTGGTTTCCCTACTCAAAACATAGGATGGAAAAAAGAGGATATTCTGTGATTTGGGCATTTCTTTGCCAGCTTTAACCAGGCCCAGTACCATGGCCAGAGACTAGTGTTGTTGATCCTTTAAATCTTGCAATGCCATAATTGGGATTAATAATCCAAATAACATATGTATATAAAGTGAGGAGTCCTGCAAAAGGTTTCTGCTTTGCTCCAGAAAATTCTTTGATGTCTCCAAGGTATCATCTCTACAAATATGGAGAAGCTCAGCAGAGAGTGCAATACACATCAGATGTGATTGTCTTGATAACTGGGAAGAAGCCTCCAAAAACCTTTACAATTCAGCCAGCGATAACAATTCCTCCTTCAACAGACTGAATGAGGCAGCCAAAACAATGGTTGACATCAGAGGCTAGTTAACTAGTATAGCCTTCAGTTGCAAAGCCACATGTGAACAAGTGACTTAGCAGATTGATGGGCCAATATCCATGCCAAAATCGCCATCTCAGAAGTACTACAGTCCAAGGCCAGTGGCTTAAGGGGCAACGTGGGCAAATGGACCATGTAACTGAAGACTAAAACCAAGATCATCGTGTATTAGAGGAACAGACCACCATTTCTGTAGTGTATCTGCCTTCTGGCTTTGAGCCAACTTCTGAGTTAGATTCCACATTGATTTCTTTCATAAGACAGATGATTAAATCCCCAAGTCCATTTCAAAGATGAGTACCTTGTGCCTAAACGAAAGTCCAAACATTCAGTGTTAGGTACCCTTGCTCTTTGTACTCAATGACCAGAGATAACAAAACTAAAGATTAGTACCGATCACCATACCTGGGGATCAATGCCCATTGCTCAGTACCCAGTGACCACTGACCAGTGCCAGTGACAGACTCTTGGCAAAAGTTACTTGAGATATTACAGTGACCAGTGCCAAATGCCTGGTGCCTGGTGCATAGTTTGCAATGTTCAGTGGTCAGTAAACAGTGACAAGACCTTCAATTACTGACACATTAACAGGCAACTGGTATCCAGTTACCAGAGGTACAATGCCCAGTGACTAGTGAGACACAGCCTGTGACTATCACTTGACACACTAGCCAGTGACTGGTACACTAGTGCATGGTGCCTTTGACCAGTAACTGGGCAATGACCAGTCAGATGATGTCAAGCTTATTTGGAGTCTCTTTACAGGAAACATAACTCAGACAAGCATGATTAACTTTATCAGATCTGGTGCCATGCAGATTTTATTTTATCTTGATTTAAAAAAACATCAAAAGTTAGAAAAATTAGACAATAAAATATAAACAAGAAGATACCTTAGCCTGAATATCAAGTGCACTCCAGAACTTAAATAATGAACGCATATTCAGTCCACTCCTGAACTTCAATAATGAGAGCATTTATTAGCTAGAAAAAAAGACTGCTGGGTTAATTTTTGGCTGTACTCCTGCACCAATGAGCTTATTTTTCATCTTTGATACAAGAAAGTTCCCTCCATGCTATTCAAAGGGAGTATAAAATAAACCAATGAAGAAAATAAAATATTGCATTGATTATAAACTGACCAAATCAAGTTCATCCTAAGCCCAATTAATAGAGTGCACTCACTGCCAGAGAAGCACAAGATGTTCAAATTCATTGACTGACAGAAACGTGTCACTGATTTTAATTAGCTTGTACATCAATCTAAAGACATGGTAAATGATCAGTAATAGAAATGTAAAGCATTCAGAGAGGAAAATATGTAGACTCAGATTCCATATGGGAATGAATACATAAGCACAAGAAATTTAAATCCCACTGTTCAACAGAGACTGACAATGATTATTGGCACCTGAGTCATGAGTTTATTAATTTATACAACAAATATTCACTTTTCCAGCATTAATCTGTCAATGTTGGGTCAGAATATGTCATGGTTTGCTGCAGTTTTCTTTGTCCACTAAACTAATCATGTCCTGAAAAGTAGTCATAGTAATTAATGGCACATCAGCACAATACTGGCTACTTAGTACCAATTAAAAGGTAAATTATAGCAATATATATTCTCACCTAGAATTCTCTCTATTGAATCAATCACTATCCATAGCTCAAAGCTGGATGTAATTGGCCCAAAAAAGCTAACAAATGTTAAAGACAATCATGACACTCCATAAAGCAACTGTCATAAAACACTAGTCAAGCCTTGCTATGTCAGTATTTAGGGACTGACCATTTAATTGGGGGGGGGGCAGGGCCTAGGATTGGTACACATTTTTTCCCCATCAAGTTGAATTTATCCTGCATATAAAATGTATTAATGTGTCAAATTTTACACATCCCAGCTAAGAACAGCCCCGTATAAAATGGCTCCAATACCAACATTGTGCCAGACAAGAGGCAAAAACATTTCATGAATAGCTGTATCAAAACATAATAAAGCACACATTTGGGTCTATGATACTAGGTCTCAAAACTCAGTCAATTTTGCTAAAGCGTTATTTTCCCTAACATCAAAACTACTTTATCATTTAAAAATTTTTTTTTTCAAGTACCTACTTTAAAGAACAAATCACTCTACAAACTGTTAAGTACACAAAATATTTTGTCTCCTGATGACAGGCATGCCATGTTTCATGTCCTAAGGCTGCAAACTGTTTACCAGAAGAAATCTCTGGGATCTACGTTACTGTAGAATTCCTATGAAAGAGCAAAACTGAAAAATAGCTGCAGCACTCTTGTCATTTGTCCTAAATAAAAAATGTGGAATGGCTGTATAACAAAAACAGTTCAAAGTATTGGAACTCTTCAGGGGGTCTATACTTCTCCCTACATATTTGCAGTAAGGCTGTGAATTACATGTTTTGGTTTTTTCTCCACAGCTGGAATATTTTCAACTGTCACCATGCTGATGAAATTCCATACTCAATCTGATAAACTTGTATTGATGCAGGCCTAAAAAAAAAGTGTTGTATAAGACTGCAAATAGTGATGATAACCTCTAAATATCTTCACTAATTAACTCCCTATCCCTCTTGTATGTCTCCACATAAAGGTAAAGAAAATATTAGATGGGTGTTCACATATGTAGCCATTCTCTAAGTTTGGTATCATTTTTGTCAGTTGATTAAATTCATGACATTGAAAAGAGTGGACCAGTCAATGTCAACTTGGCTCATTACATCTTGAGCACAGAAAAACTAAAGATATCACTATCTGTTTCAGATCTGAGGCCTCTGCAAAGTAGAGAGAAAACAATGAATTGAAAAAAAATAAAAAATAAAAATTCCCACTTACTGGCTGACACTCTTCTATCTGAAAATAAAATATCAGGAATTCAAGATAAGACCATTTCTTCTATCCTTCTATTCTCTTGAACTACTAAGAATTGAAACCACCTCTAATATTCTTTAAAAATTCCAACATGCTAAATGTTGCAACTAAAATATTTTCTAGCAAGCCTAAGATAAAAGATCACCAAATTCATCTCAGACAAGGTCATGATATACCAACTTGCTAATTTTGGTTACATCTATAAATATTATTCATGGGGGTGGGGTTATCTTGGTGGCATCTTTGAAAGTATTCATCAAATATATCTACAAACTGGTGCTTGATAAAACTCTATTCTTATTATTTGTTTGTATTATCATGATCACAAGCCAGTACAGCTAAAACCCTGAGTTAAGACCTTTGACTTTGAAATCAAATTCAGTGTGCTGACAATCAACTTCTTCAACAGAATGCATCTAAATACAAAATCTTGTCACAGTTTACTTGTATACGTAATGTCAATGAAGTACACAAATGCAAACAATAACCTCTGACTTGACACCAAGCTCATTTAAGTCTGACTGTCCAAACTCATTTAGGTCTGACTGTCCAAGCTCATTCACAAAAGTGCAGATATGCTGCTGGTCAGATCTGCACAATTTCATTTGGAACTAAGTAAATATTGTAAGAAGTGTTTTGGTCACAACCCTATGTCAATGTTGCCATTTACACAATATTAATAGCATTGTGTTGGATGCCAGATGAGCATATTAATAGCATTGTGTTGGATGCCAGATGAGCACCACTTTCCTTCAGGACCAGCTGTGTACTACTTTAAATAGTGTTGGAGTGAAAACCCCATGTTGACAAGATTCTCAGGAAAGCCATCAAGGCAACCATTTTATAAGTTAGATCAGCATAATTTTAATATAGGAATAAATATATAATGCAAGAGAGAAGTGGGGTTTCATTAGTTTTTAATTTTGGTATGGCATTCCATTTAGGAACAGTAGCCATTGCAAGAATTTGTAAAATCTGACATGTCACATTGGCATCATTTTTCATTAAAGAACGATACCACATCCCTTTGAGATGAGCAGTGAAAACAAGATTTTAAAGGTGGCTACCACTTATCACTACCATTTTTATTTAGGTGCAACTAACTTATATCACAAGAAGTTTTACAGTGAAAAAGTCCATGTCCACAAGAATAAATGTTGAGAAGTAGTTATGATCGAGATTTTTAAAATGGCCATCATTTAGGTCTGATCAGCAAGATTTTTAAAATGGCCATCATTTAGGTCTGATCAGCAAGATTTTTAAAATGGCCATCATTTAGGTCTGATCAGCAAGATTTTTAAATGGCCATCATTTAGGTCTGATCGGCATTATTTTCATTTAAATCCAACCAAGTCTTTTTGTGAAAAGACCATATTAGTAAAACAATAAATTCTGGATTAAATTACCCATAGCAATAAGAAGATTAAAAGATGGACACCATGTCCATGAAACTGGATTAGCACCATTTTCATTTGCTATCAACAAAACATTATAAGAGTTGTTACTGGAAGTCTGAGAGCAACATTTTTGTCATTAACCAAGTAGACATCAAAGTCTTTTAGTCCAAACCTCATGTCAAGACAATCATCCATTCTACATCAGAAGCTTACATAATTTTGAAGATGATAGCTATGGTGGCCATAGCAAATGCTAGATCAGCACAATCTTCATTAGGACCAATGAGATTTTCATTTAGAATCTGACATCATACGAAGTATTATAATGATAATCCCATGTAGTTATGACAACATTCTCTTTGAAGCAGTACTGATAAGAAGACTCAAGATGGCCACCACATTGGCTTTATTGGATGTCAGAGGGACATTATTTCATTTAAGACCAACAAAACATTAGAAGAAGTACTTTAATGGAAACCTCACACCAACAAGACCATTCATTCAGGAGTACTTTAATGGAAACCTCACACCAACAAAACCATTCATTCAGGAGGAATGTCAGTAAGAAGATTTTCAAGATGGCCACTGTGGTAGCCATATTGGATGTCAGATCAGCACCATTTTCATCTGTCACCAACTAGACTTCATAAGACCCCATGACAATATGACCTTCTAATCAGGAAGAGTAATGAAAGTGAGATTTTCAAGATTTTTGACATGGTGACCTTCACTTCTGTCCTAGTGGCACAATTTTAATTTAAGCCCAACTAGACCTTGGAATGAATTTGTGGATGCAAAGTTTCATGTAAATACTCCATTTAGTTTAATAGTGGTAGTAGCAACAGTAAACTTGTGTTAATAGATGGGCTACAAATAGCAATGGGATGGTATTTCACATCATGAGCTCTTCTGGTCTACGATCAATAAAGCTATAAAAAAAATACTGTAATCATATCTTGGAGATTTCATCTGTTTAGCATATATGAAATATAATGGCATTATAAATGTACAGATTGTATGCTTTTCTAAAATCAGAACTTAATGGACTTATGACTATCCATAAACTGGCCTTCTATTGCAGTAAAATGATATGATCTCAATAACTGTATCATGGTGGAAAAAAGCATACACTTTCTCTGTCTATTTGACAAGTCTCTGATCTTAAACTTGTGTAAATTGGATAAATTTTTAAATACATATTCAGCTTTTGGCTTGTTTTGTGGGGGTTTAACACCATTTTCAGCACATGATAGACCATGGTGGAGGAAAAACTCAGGATGTCCCTGGGAAAAACCAAAGATCCATGGTATGCTACTGGTAAGCTTTCACACATACGACAGTTGGTCGAGCCACAACTTAAACTCATGTGAACTGAAGTGAGACATGTGAGTAATCCATAAAGGCAATCACCTTAGACCACTCAGCCACCTTAGACCACTCAGCCATCTGGGTGGGGCCTCCATTTGGATATTATTTTATGAGCTATGAGTGGCAGGATACTTTTTCCCATACATTTGAAATGGCCTTGGTATAAAATAGTCCAATAAACATAGCAGAAGACCATGCACAGCAACCTTTAAAACTTTTGATGATTTTGTTTGCTTGAATAATTAGCTATGTAAAAATGTTACTTTTAAAAAATAGTTCAATACTCCAACATTTCATGAATGATCACCCTTAACTTCATTTCAACCATGCACCAGGAATAACTGTAGTACCAGAAGCAAGTAATCATCACGACAAACATTAAATTTCAATTTATTTAGAAGTTTTTGTATTTCTCTAGGCTTGAATTTTACAGTGAAGATATTGATTTCATGGAAAATGAGATACCAGCTATTGATGACAGAGATTTATAATTGGGGTACCAATACAGTACTAAGAAGGGGCTGAACCCAATACCATTTGCATTTCAAGTCAAATATTTGAACATGCTAGGCCAGTTTCAATGTCTTAGCTTCTTTTCATGGCTGAATTATTGGGAAACATACATACAGCCATCCTATGCTTATTCTCAAACTGAAAAATTTGACGAGAAAACTGAATTATTAATGTGGGTGGACTCTCCTTTTATTTGAAACAAATAAAGATATCTCTAAATACAGGAAAATTTAATAAAGGAAACAAAAACAGAGCTTGCAAAATATAATGCATCATTTTTGCACCTGCATGTGATTTTTCACCATGATTTTCCAGAAAATTATGGTGAATCCTGCAATTGCACATCCTAGAATAGACACTGTATTTGAGTGGGCACAGTGACAGCTACCACCTCCACCATTATTACATTCAATTTAACTTCAATGTACATACACAAACTGTACACATTATTACATTCAATTTAACTACAGCATCCATACAATCACTGTATGTATTATTACATTCAATTTTACTTCAATGTCCATACACAAACTGCACACATTATTACATTCAATTTAACTTCAATGCACATACACAAACTGTACACATTATTTCATTTAATCTAATTTCAACTTCTATATTTGAACTGTATACATTATTTCATTCAATTTTTAACTTCAATGTCTATACACAAACTGTACACAATTTTACATTTAATGTAATTTCAATGCCCATACACAAACTGTACACATTATTTCATTCAATTTAATTTCAATGCCCATACACAAACTGCACCAAAAAAAAAATACATTTTAGAATTTAAGTTCCAAGAGATATTAAACACTGATGAAAACTTAAGCAAAATATGTACCTCATTACCAAAGAAGTTCAAATTTTAAATTTCAAATTTTGTATCCAACTTACACGTATGCTCACTATTAGAGACACTAACCATTTCATTTAAACTTTCACCCCAATGCTGTACACTTATAATTCTTTCTGAGATAACATACAAATAAGGCAACAAAAGCTTTGTGCTTAGGTTGCCATTATGGTGACATTGTAATATGAGGTCATTAACTGCATATTCAAGTTCCACGTAGAAATTTAAATCAATGCAGTAGCTGAGTGGTCCAAGGCACTCACCATTACAAATCACTGACATCTCACATCTGTCCATGTGGGTTCGAGTCTTGGGCTTCGCCAATGTGGGTATGTGAGAAAGCTTGCCAATAGCTTCTTGTGGCTGCCATGTGCTGAAAAATGGTGTTAAGCCCACAACAACAACAACAGATTATGTTGTGGTGACAAATGCATTTACCACATACCAGCATGAAAGAATTAAATTCATTGTATATTTATTCAGAATACCATTACACTGATCAAGTGCAAATATCTCTATGGCAAAATGCATTTGACACAAGTTCCAATCTGGAGATTTAACACATGGTTTGGATCAGGATGGTGTTTTATGGCAGAGCATGAAAAGTAGGCTATTTAGTGATATGGAAATTGGAGCCAAGAGTCCTGCAAATGATGTCACAGTAACCAACCTGGGCTTATACAATGACATGATTCAAATTTACACACTATCTTCTAAGCCAAGGCTTCTTTTAACACACAGGTAAACTGTACAAGACATTATTTACAATTTCTGTAATTATTTATAATTTCTGTAATTTCTAAAATTTCAAGGATTTATGACTTCAAAAATTCATGTATCAGTTTGGTTTGGTTTCTGTCCTTAAATTTAAATTTCTACAATTAAACAAAGCCAAAAAGCTCCTGCAGTCGAAAAACATCCAACTGAGGTTCCTTCTTTCTACAGGTGCACATTGAATTGTTACACATTTATTTCTCCAGTGTGCTTAATCCAACCAGGTTTCACTTTTAAACAACCTATGTACTAACTGAAACATGTGTACTCAGGTGACTTAACAATGATATGTAATTTCTTAAAGTAAATAAGACAGGCATTCATTTCATGTTATATGTATTCATAAAGATCTGTAGAACGTCTGTATTCAAACACCTTGTTATCAATGTTAACTGATGAATTTCTGAAATAATGGGGCTTTGAATACTCCTTTCACATTTTTTTAATTGAAGAAAAGAACAAAGTTCTTTATCAAATTTTTATGCTTAGTTCTCTCAAGGTAATTAAACTTTTAAAATATCCTTCACATTTAAAATTTAATAAAATTAGTTAAAATGTTGTGTGCAAGAACAAAATAATAAATTTGTTTAACCCAAGATGAATAGACAAGCTGCTTGCTTAAAGTCACCTTGACTGCCAATAAAAGCAAAGATATGTGAAAGTACTAATAACAAATAAAAAACTATTTAAGCTTAACTGAGTTGAAATACAAGTAGAAACTCAGCATATATGTTACAGGTTTTAAACTTCAAGTTTTCACATTTTGTTCTTTGTTGTGAAATACTCAAAGTTACATTTTCTGTTTGTTATGCAAGAGGTCTGCTGCAACAGCAGCGAAGGCATTGCTCCTGTCGTCTGGTTTTGTATGTTCAGATATACATAATAACTGGATAGATGGATGTCCCTGGATATGATGTATATTTGTTTAAATACAAAAATACCTCGTTATTAAATGTCATTGGTTTTGTGTTCCATTATTGAAATTATAAAACCCAGTTTATTTTTGTCCAGTATGTTATACTAAATCTTCCAAATTCTGTACCATATAATACACTAAAATGAAAACCACAATCAACAAAATCTAAATTAAGTGTATGGCATTTGATTTACAATTATGACAGTCACATGACACAGGTAATCAGATTAGACTTTCACATTTGGTTAGTGCTATATTTAATTTGGATGTTAGTCTCTAAATCTATTTCAGCAAAATTATACAAAAGCTGTTTTCACATGTAGCAGTGAAATTTTACACACATAATGGTGATTACATGAAGATGACCTTATTAGGTTTTGATAGTGCTGCCGATTTTCATGCAGTTAACAGCTGCCTTTGCAGGTACATCCTAATCTAATTTTATGAAAAATTACCGGTACTATCTTCATAAAGTATTTAATGTTAAGCTGTGAAATTCTGAACACATTATGTTACTATCGTCCCCAGATCCAAGCTAGTTATGAACCAGACCCAAGCAAATTATGAACCACACGCAAGCCAATTATGAACCAGACCCAAGCTAATTATGAACCAGACCCAAGCTAAAGCAGACCCAAGATAATTATGAACCAAGCTAACTATGAACCAGACCCAAGCTAGTTATGAACCAGACCCAAGCTAATTATGAACCAGACCCAAGCTAGTTATGAACCAGACCCAAGCTAATTATGAAGCTTATGGAGGCATGATTGAGAGGAGACAGCTGGGTCAGAAAGACTGGAACAGTAGAGTTGAAAATAGCAGGGGTTAAGATCAGTTTTGAAGTAGAAGATATAAGTGTATTTATTCATTGTTATATGCGTAGCTGTGTTATAGTGAATAAGGAATACAATTAATATACTTGTTGAGTTACTGATACGACAGGGATTAACATGCATGAACAATAAGGCCTCCTTGACATTAGTGTTGCCAGAAGTGGAAAAAAAGAGGGTAGAATGATATTTTTGATGGGAAGAGCAAAAATCCAAAAAGAACAGACAAGACAGTATTGATTTGTGCTGATAAAATGGAGCTAAAACATTCAACAATAAAAACTAGAAACTTTTACGGATAAATAGACTATGAATTTGAATGCTTGCATAAAACATTGGATATCTACAGTAAACAGGTGAGGGTATCTACAGTAAACAGGTGAAGATATCTACAGTAAGCAGGTGAAATGGTGTTAGAAAATTTTAGATTTGCTTAAAGCACCATTAAAGAGGGCAGCCAGCAGACTGTTTTGAAGACCTTGATGGAAAAAAAATGATCTTATGCACTTATGGAAGAATGGAAGAAAAGAGTTTGCAAGGAGGATTTGCAGAGAATGTATTTCTCTGAATTATTTCAAAGGAAACAACTGAATGGTGAAAATGTGGAAGATTACAGGAATGCAGCATCTGACCAGAATGAAAATGACAAACTGATAATTGAACACTTTACTCAAGAACTGAGGCCAGGACTAAAAACATTTGCTTTGATAAGTGATCCAAAATCCTTTGAACAGGTATTCAGGATAGCAAAACATGAGGAATGTAATGAAAATTTTAATGGACCACAGTTGGTACAAACCTTGAATGATGATGTTCAGAGTGATGACAAGTGACAGAGTAAAGTTTCTGGCAAGTGAAATTGCTTCTCTGAAAACTCATCCTCCCCCATTTCAAGGTTGATATGGAAGTGGCTGCACAAGAAGTTTTAGTGGACAGTGTCATAGCATCTGTGCACCAAGAAGTATGAGGACAACAGAGCATATACCAATATGCAACTTTTGCAAGCAGGTAAGAAACACTGAAAGACAGTGTCTTAAATAATACACTGAAGCACAGACTTTAAACTAAGAGGGCAATGGGGCCTCAGAAAGTCAGGGAAATTCTACAAGACCTTCATCTGGAACCATGAGCAATGCCAGTGATTATTAAAGCCATCAACCAGACACAATAACTACTTTGTAATGACACTAAAAGACTATTTGTTTCTGGAACACCGTTGGTCAAAAAGCCAACTTATTTCTTGATACAGGCACTGAGGTGTCATTTGTGAATGATAGAATTTTGACAAATGTGATCAAACAAACCATTAAGTCCCAAGTGAGAAATGTGGCAACAGGGCAATCTCTGGACATTATCCCTGTTACCCTACATAACATCAATCAGTGTTGGTAATGTTGAGTCATTTAGCAAAATGGATGTTTTCAAAAATGTCAGTATGATGCAATAATCAGAATGGATATTTTAAGACCAATTAACTTTCTGCATCATATACTAGACAATTCATTCTAATGGAAGAATCATTATGTGAAATTACTATCAGGTGAGAGGTAAACAAAACCTAAGAAATCCCAGCATGTGAACTAATAAAAAACAGTTTAAATACAAGCCCATTCAAAATGCTACTCCTGGGAAAAACTGAGGAATGTGGAAAGTTGGGACTGACCGAGTCAAAACAAGACTTTGTAGATATATACAGCTTAATGTCAGATAGAGTTCTTAGGTCAGTGAAAATGTGACTCAAAAACTATTAAATCCAAGTCCCAAACCAGTGAAACTCTACAAGAGCATGACAATAGGTTCATATGAGTAAACTGCTAAAATATGTGAAAACAAATCAAAGCAGCCACTATATGAAGAAAACATTCAGAAAGAAACTGCTGAACTTAATAACCAAGACTTTGACAAGAAATAGTCTGTAGAAAATACTGTGATGTTCTTGCAAAATCTGATGAGGATCTAGGAAGAACAGAGTTGGTGGACCTTACAGACACAAGGGATAGTCCATCAATTAACCAAAGACCATCTGGAAATTAGAAATCAGGTGCTAGGTCTATTAAATAGGGATGTAATACAACCTTCAAGCAGTGCTTGTGCAAGTCCTTTCATACTAGTCAAGTCCTTTCATACTAGTAAAGTCCTTTCATACTAGTCAAGAAACCAGAATGAAATATTGTTTCATGATTGACTATCACTCTTTGAATTCCATGCACAAGAAGGATGTCTTTCCCCTCCCAAAAATAGGAGAAATGCAAGATTCTTTTAGCAACTATCAATAATTTACTTGTTTAGATTTTCATTGTCTAGATACCATCAGTTATGTTGTTGTTATTGTTGTTGTAGGGCTTAACGCCATTTTTCAGCACACCATAGGCTATACATGGCGGCCAGTATTAATGGTGGAGGAAGAAACCGGGAAATACCCGGAAAGAACCACCGACCCACGAGAAGCTACTGGCAAGTTTTCTCACATATCCACATTTGCTGAATCCGAGACTTGAACCCACACAGACAGAGGTGAGATGGCAGTGATCCGTAACGGAGAGCGCTTTAGACCACTCGGCCACTCGGGGCCCCTCCATCAGTTATAGAACAAGATAAAGGTAAAATTGCATTTTGTTTGCTTGGAAGACTTATATGAGTTTAATATAATGGAATTTGAACTGTGCAATGCTCCAGGACCTTCCAACAACTTATGGATCAAGTACTAGCATCTACCCTGTACTGTGAATTCTGGGTTTGCTGTGGGAGTTATTTTGGCCCAAAAAGATAAAAACCATATTGAAAGAACAATAGCTTATCCTGGAAGACAATTAAAGAAAAGTGAGAAAAAGTACAATGTAATTGAAAGAGAAACACATGCAGTATTTTGGAGGATAGAAACATTTAGACAGATATCTGTTTAGTCACAAATTCATGGTAGTAATTGCTCACTGTCTATTAAAATGGCTTATGGGAATGAAAAATCTGAGTGAAAAACAAGCAAGATGGGCCCTGTCCCTTCATGCAGGCATATGGCATGACAGTTCAGTACAGGGCTGGAAAGCCTCCTGAAAATACCGATGGGCTTAGTCATACAGATCATGGTGAAGGTGGACATTTGAATGGAGAGGGAAAAAAATGCAAGGTACAAATGAACACATTACAGGACATTAAACCAGGCTTGCAACTAGAAAGAGTAAAATACAGGAGAAAGTCCCAAATTTGAAACCCATTCTGAGTTTCTTATGTGACAATGCTTTACCCAAGGATACAATAAATGCGTAAAAAGTAGTGGTTTCTGATTATGAACTGATAAATGGAGTGTTACATCACATTTGGTCACCAAGGTCAAGCAGAAGGCAGGCAAATGTGAGAAAACAATTAATGACACCATGCTTATTAATTGATGAAGTAATGCACTGGTGCCATGATGACATAACTGTGGACATCTTGGATTCAATAAAACGTACAAAAAGGTGCAAGATAGGTTCTACTGGGTTTAAGGAAAAAACTTTTGGGTCAAATCTTATGTAAACTGTGCCCAAGGGCAGGAAGCCAGAAAAAAGTTACTCCTAATACTCATAGATGGACCATTCAACCATGTCACCATCTATATTTTAGGCTTGTTAACATCAAGTGATCAAGGCAAAATATATATTGTTATTTTTACAGACTATCTGACAAAGTGTACAGAAGCATTTTTGCTGTGAAGAATGCTGATACAAATACAACAACAAGACTTTTCAGTGAACACATTGTGTGTTGCCAGGGGGCCAGCTGGTTCCTTGATGGGAAAAATTTTGCTGGTTGACTAGAATGACGTCATATGTGCAATAGTTAATATCTAAAGGGTGTTTACTGCAGCTTTTCACCCTTGCAGAGCAATTTAATGCCACACTGACTGATATGCTACGTTCATGTCAGACCACCACAGAGACTGGGACCAGTTCATTCCTTGTTTCTTGCTTGCCTATAATAATAGCATTCAGGAGTAAACACAACAAGCATTTTTCTTCATGATGTACAGTTGGAATGCTCATCTGCATATCAATGTGAATTCTAGGAGCTAACACAAACATGCTCAGATATAGATGATTAAAAGGCAGATGTCCCTAATGCACTCAAGTCAAACAAACTGTCAAATTAGCTCAACAAAATAAGAAATTTTCAAAGGACCAAAATACCAAAGAACTTGAATTCAAACATGACAAATGTGGGGTATATTCACCAGCCAGTAATGTCAGGCCTCTCTATAAAATTATTATACCTGTGAAGCAACCCACATAGAATAATTGCAAAAAATCACCAGTGAACTATCAGATTTAGAGTTGTGACAATAAAGAAACTAAACAAATGGTACAAGCAAATCGAATGAAGATCCACATGCCTTCTCACTAGGTCCTGTATTGTTTCTAGAGACACCAAATGACAATTAAAGTCACTAGGACAATGAAAATGAGACTGAAGGTAATTACGAAGAGTCAGAAGATTTAGAAATTCTGGAAATACTGTATGCGAATGTCAAAGGTGGGAGGTCAGAAACTTGATATTTTGTCCATTGCAAAAATAATGCAAAGGACACAGCCTGGGTAGATCCAGAAGGTTGCATCTCAGCTTATCCAGTCCTTTGAGTATAAATACAATTGCCACAAACATAGTGCTAACAGAAAGAAATAGTGGTTATCATGGATTAAACCAATTCACACATGGAAATAAGTCAGAAGTTATCTGAGCACACGATTTCATATGAATATATATTTGTCTTTGTTGTGTCATCTTTTTTGCTACAATTCTGTTATAGCACTTCTATAATATTTCTAGTGGTTTCTTTCTTTTACTATTCATGTCACACCCTACTCATAGGTCAATGAACAAAATTCCAGACAATGTATGCAAACACTAACTCCATTTCTAATATTAACCCTAAAAAATAATATAGATGCTCATGGCATCTGACACACTTTTACACAGCAAATGAAAGTTAAATTATTTACACAGCAAAATCAAAGTTTAAATGAAGAAGGTAATGATCAATGCAACTTTGGTTGCTTTGATACTCTAATTATTACCCTCTGGACCTACAGGGTTTTTGACTTTGCAAAAGTGAAATAAATACCTCATCTAAATGTGTTCCCATGTGATTTTCCTGATGCTCACAAAAACTATCAGCTAAAAAGATATCAGTTACACCAGTTTCATGGCTCCAATGAGCTGTACAGGAACCTATCTAAATATATCCATATTGTTATAGTAGTACCATTGATATCCTGTCTAAATACATCCTTATTGTTATAGTAGTACCATCGATATCCTGTCTAAATACATACTTATTGTTATAGTAGTACCATTGATATCCTGTCTAAATACATCCATATTGTTATAGTAGTACCATCGATATCCTGTCTAAATACATCCTTATTGTTATAGTAGTACCATCGATATCCTGTCTAAATACATCCTTATTGTTATAGTAGTACCATTGATATCCTGTCTAAATACATCCTTATTGTTATAGTAGTACCATCGATATCCTGTCTAAATACATCCTTATTGTTATAGTAGTACCATCGATATCCTGTCTAAATATATCCTATTGTTATAGTAGTACCATTGATATCCTGTCTAAATACATCTTTATTGTTATAGTAGTACCATCGATATCCTGTCTAAATATATCCTATTGTTATAGTAGTACCATCGATATCTGCACATGCAAATTTGAACAGAATACACAATGAACACAAACACCTTATAACAAGAAATATATTGGCCAATATAATAATACACAATGAACACAAACACCTTATAATAAGAAATATATTGGCCAATATAATAATACACAATGAACACAAACACCTTATAATAAGAAATATATTGGCCAATATAATAATACACAATGAACACAAACACCTTATAACAAGAAATATATTGGCCAATATAATAATACACAATGAACACAAACACCTTATAACAAGAAATATATTGGCCAATATAATAATACACAATGAACACAAACACCTTATAACAAGAAATATATTGGCCAATATAATAATACACAATGAACACAAACACCTTATAACAAGAAATATATTGGCCAATATAATAATACACAATGAACACAAACACCTTATAACAAGAAATATATTGGCCAATATAATAATACACAATGAACACAAACACCTTTTAACAAGAAATATATTGGCCAATATAATAAATAATAAGGTCCAACACAGTCTAAATATTTTAAATGCTGAATATCCAGATAGCTACATTTGTTTAGATGAAAAGCTTTGACTCTAAGTGACCTTAAAAAAATACTTCCCATAATATGGTCATAAAACACCCATAATATGGTCATTAAACACCAATAATATGGTCATAAAACACCCATAATATGGTCATAAAATGCCAATAATATGGTCATAAAACACCCATAATATGGTCATAAAACACCAATAATATGGTCATAAAACACCAATAATATGGTCATAAAAGACCAATAATATGGTCATAAAAGACCAATAATATAGTCATAAAACACCCATAATATGGTCATAAAACACCAATAATATGGTCATAAAACACCCATAATATGGTCATAAAACACCAATAATATGGTCATAAAACACCCATAATATGGTCATAAAACACCCATAATATGGTCATAAAACACCCATATGGTCATAAAACACCCATAATATGGTTATAAAACACCAATAATATGGTCATAAAACACCCATAATATGGTCATAAAACACCCATAATATGGTCATAAAATACCAATAATCTGGTCATAAAACACCAATAATCTGAAGGCAGTTTAGCAAGATTTTAGACTTTCCTTTTAACAATTATGGTTAACAAATTGAATGGAACCTGATATATGCCAATACCATATATACATGCTTTTAAGTTGAAGCCCAACTGCAAATTTCACAGACCCAGATCTGACATCACATAATGTGCCAGCAGATCTGGGTCACTGTAGCTTGTTGGGAGTAATCAGCAGAACAAACAACATAGACCCTGATCTGCTGGCATATTATGAAATGGTAGATTGGGGTCTATCCTGTTTGCTGTTTGATATGACTTATAAGTGAGTATATATGGCACATTATTTTCAAGAATATGGTAGGTAACAGACAGAAAAGGAAAGTTTCTGGTAGAAGAGAAATGATACATACTACTTAACAAGTACTTCAAAAAACGCCAAAGATTTCACAAGAATGATGCACATATTTGGATGAAAAGCTTCGACTCTAAGTGACCTTTAAAAAATCCTACACATAATAGGGTCATAAAACACCAATAATCTGATAAACTGAAGATAGATTAGCAAGATTCAAGACTTTCATTTTCACAATGATGGGTAGCAAATTGAGTGGAACCTGACATATGCCAGTACCGTATATACATGCTTTAAAGTTGAGATGAACTGCAAACAACAAAGATCCTGCTCTGCCATAGCATAATGCACCTGCTAATCAGAATCTATATTGTTTGTTCTACTGATTACCCATAGCATACTGCACAGACCCAGATCTGCATAATGCATAATGCACCAACAGATCTGGGTCTGTGCAGTTTGCAGATGAATTCATAAGTGAGTATATAAAGTACTGCAGCCTCCCTTTGTGCTAAAGTTAACTCTTTTCCTGTATGATTAAACTTTACTGACCTTAAACAATTTTTTCCAAGTAATCAACTCCTAAGTTGCTTTGTATGTGTAGAAATTTCACAAGCTGTTTGGAACCAGTCAGGTGTAAATTCAAGCAAATTCTGCATAACAAGTTCCAATGTTCAGGTGGTAGCCAGCTTAATTCAATATTCCCTTTCCCAATGATTTTACCTTTTCTACTACTGCTATCTTTTTGATAATTTTGATTACAAAATGTATAACTAAGCCCTAAGTGTCCAAACCCCAATCACTGTAATTTATCAACTTTAGAGACCATAACTGACCCAGTATTCACTTGAAACTTTGGGATCAAAAATCTCTGAGGCTTAATAATTAATAATATTGAAATAAAATTTTCAAATGGCTTAACATTTATGCTCTAAAATATTTCTGCATTCATTTTGAAAGCTTTTCCTTGAATATAACTAATATTCTTTACAGTAAATAAAATTCTAAATCTTTTACTTCAAAAGTTCTACAAGAGACATTGTGCTTACAGGTAAGAGCATGATTTCCAAGATTCCCAATTTTTTTTTTTCTAACCTGATACAGGGTGGATTTTCTCTGAGATGCAGTTCCTTATCATAGATGAACAATTTCCTAAATTCATTGAAGCTAAATTTCAACAAACACTAACAAACCTGCTTCAATGGGTGGACAATTATTCATACCATATAAGATCAGCCCAACTTCAAAGACTCAGAAGTGCCATTACATATTGTGCCAGCAGATCTGGGTCTGTGCAGTTTGTTAGGAGTAATCAAAAACAAACAACAAAGATCCTGATCTGCAGGTGCATTATGTTACGACAGATCAGGATCTTTGTTGTTTGTAGTTAGACTTGACTTTTAGGTGAGTATATATGGTAACTACTTACAATTTGCTTTACATCTGTCTTGAGAGGTTTGCTCTGTGAAGACTTGGCTGGCTCTTTTGAGACAGAGACCAGTTTTTTTTTTTGTTTTTCTTATAACCAGTTTCAATTAGAAAGGAAAATCAGTTGAAAGTAAATCAGAATTCCTTTTTGCAAATTGTCCAGATGCTTTAGGTTGGCTTGTTAAGGACCCACACCTAGAGTTGACAGATTCCTGATAACATTATCTAACTGTTAATATACCTCTCTAATAAAGCTGGCAACACTTGGCATGGCTATGTTAAACCTGTTCTGCCTTTTGGGCTAGGTGATACTCTAGCCTCTTATGGATTTCTGACTAACTCAGACTGGCTGGAAATTGGCCCCGATATCAGCAAGAGAAGCAATCAAAGCTTGTGAGTGAAAACTTTATTCATCTGTTTAGGTGTATTTAAAAAACCCCACAAAAAACATTGTTTTATACAAGATCCCTCCAAGTCTTCCTCTCTGGTTGATCTACCACATCTCACAACAATACCTAATCAACTGAAGGCAGATGGCATGTTATTTAACAGAAATGCCCCAGAATGCTATGAATCAATTGCTCTAATATGGTTGTTGTGTTATTGTGGGCTTAATGCCATTTTGCAGCACCTGATAGGCATATATGGCCACCTGTATATCTGGCAGAGGAAACACGCAGGAAGCTACTGGCAAGCTTTCTCACATACCCACATAGGCTGAACCTGAGACTCGAACCCACACAGACAGCTATGAGATGGCAGTGATCAATAAAGATGAGTGCTTTAGACCACTTTGCCACCTTGGGCCCCACCATTATGGTATAATCCAGAAACGTGCATAATCACAAGAGTAAAGTATCATATTGACAGATCACTGTGACCTTAAAGAGTAAAGTATCATATTGACAGATCACTGTGACCTTAACAGCAAGTCATTGTTGTGATTAATATTTCCAATATAAATACGCCAATCAAATTTCATGGCTGCACACACTACAGTGTCTAAGAAACTGACTGACATACAAACACCCATAACAATTACTGAAATCTGAAAAGTAGGTGGCTGACTCCAAGATGAATCAAGTTTCAAAACTACGTAAAATGGTGTCAAAGAAGCACAGCTAAATACAATAACTTGATGTTTTCACTCCATTGTAAAGGTAGGTCCATGTTACCTACTATGGACCACAATTAGTAGTCCCTCCCCCCACAATGAATATATCCATTAGGTTTCATGACTGTACATAAAACAGTGTAAGACTATCCAAGCTAAAAGCAAAAACTTAATGTTGATGCCTATCATAATGACTGTCAGAAACCCATCAGAAAAGTTTTTCCTATGTCTCACCTATGCTTGGCAGGCAAGACAGATGCTGGTTTTTATAATAGACTGAGTAATCAAGTTTCTATACCTTGTGACAATCTTTAGTTTGACACCTACTGTACAAAGTGTACCTAAATAAGCTCTGATAGACTTTAAATATCAATGATAATTATTTCCAACTAAATAAAGATAATTGTTTAAGGTCCTTAAAACAGGGCTTCATATGCCAAATAAGATCCACTAATGGAGTAATTGGAGACTGCACTCCACTGTGCACAATGTCACTAGAAATAAATTCAAAGATTTAATCAGATATACAATAACATAAATACAGCACTATTACAGTTCTCATTTGAAACCTCAAAACAAGATTCAAGCAAACCTCTGGGACATATAGTGTTTTCCCAGTCTGTACATTCTAGGTATCCCACATCAGCAAACCTCTGAGATGGATAGATAGTGCTTTCCCAGTCTTACAATCTGGGTATCCTATGCCAGCAAACCTCTGAGATGGATAGATAGTGCTTTCCCAGTCTTACAATCTGGGTATCCTATGCCAGCAAACCTCTGAGATGGATAAATAGTGCTTTCCCAGTCTTACAGTCTGGGTATCCTATGCCAGCAAACCTCTGAGATGGATAGATAGTGCTTTCCCAGTCTTACAGTCTGGGTATCCTATGCCAGCAAACCTCTGAGATGGATAGATAGTGCTTTCCCAGTCTTACAATCTGGGTATCCCATGCCAGCAAACCTCTGAGATGAATAGATAGTGCTTTCCCAGTCTTACAATCTGGGTATCCCATGCCAGCAAACCTCTGAGATGGATAGATAGTGCTTTCCCAGTCTTACAATCTGGGTATCCCATGCCAGCAAACCTCTGAAATGGATAGATAGTGCTTTCCCAGTCTTACAATCTTGGTATCCCATGCCAGCAAACCTCTGAGATGGATAGATAGTGCTTTCCCAGTCTTACAGTCTGGGTATCCCATGCCAGCAAACCTCTGAGATGGATAGATAGTGCTTTCCCAGTCTTACAATCTGGGTATCCCATGCCAGCAAACCTCTGAGATGGATAGATAGTGCTTTCCCAGTCTTACAGTCTGGGTATCCCATGCCAGCAAACCTCTGAGATGGATAGATAGTGCTTTCTCAGTCTTACAATCTGGGTATCCCATGCCAGCAAACCTCTGAGATGGATAGATAGTGCTTTCCCAGTCTTACAATCTGGGTATCCCATGCCAGCAAACCTCTGAGATGGATAGATAGTGCTTTCCCAGTCTTACAATCTGGGTATCCCATGCCAGCAAACCTCTGAGATGGATAGATAATGCTTTCCCAGTCTTACAATCTGGGTATCCCATGCCAGCTAATACCTTGGAAGATTATATGTAACAACACATCCATACAGACATCTGAAGCAATGACAAGTATCAGATGAATTACCTCATTGCCTCCTCAACAGTTTTGTCATCACCAACCCAAGGGCATTAAAAATTGCTTATGAATATCATTATATATTAATTCAAACACCTTGCTTTTAAATTAGGCAATTCATTCCCCCTGCTTGGATACAAACAAAGAGTTTAGTAAGGGCATCTGTCAATATGATAAAGTGTAACACACAACTGTACCAATTTACCTTCAGAAGCATTATCTGCATGGGATCTAAATCCTGGGGTCAAATTGACACCACTGCATATTGAGTGTTAAAGGAAACTCACAGCATCACACAAAATAAAATCAGTTAGGGTTTGGTACTTGCAAATTCTTATGAATATGTTTCCCATATTTTTACAAATATATTACTGTATAAGGCAATGAAATATGTTAAAACCAACCAAGAATTAGGCATATTTCATTTGAAAAAAAAAAATCTTGATTGATGAATCCTGAGAACAGTTATTTAGTGGATACGTGGAATCATGTAAATCACTTTGCTTATTAGCCATAAATAACTTGATTTAAATTAAGATCTCTAACAAGATGAAGATCTGATGAGCATCAATAAAATTTCATGTTCTGATGACCTTTTAAAATTCCCTGTCCACTTCTTTTTAGTAGCTAATCATATAAACCACTGCATTTCAGAATGACACTATCAAAGATGGGTTCCGAATGATGTTTTTCCCTTATAGTTGTAAGAAAACTTATATTGGATTGATGAAATGAATGGTGAACAGAACATGACATTTTATCATTACTGGTTAGGTCTACTTACTGAAAAGTAGATTCTTGATTTTAATCACAAGTCACAAATGGCCAAACTATGAGATAACAATAAAAAACTTGAAGCTGTAATTATGTTTTACGCTGAAAAAGGACTTGGAACATTGAAAATTTATCAATATAAATGTCAATTACATCAAAATTTGGGGTTTGGGGTTTGATCAAATGTCTTAATTTTTCGAACTCTACTTTTAATTGTCACCAAAAATCCATTATGCTGACATCCTATTATACCCTAATATGTGCAGCAGTGCATACCCTGGACTGTTGCTAAACTGTTGATTTTGCCCACAGTCAGGTTCTGTGTTTATTGAATAATCAACAGTGAAAAGAAAATATAGACCATGATCCATCTGCACACTATTCAAGTTTATACCTCTCATGAATAATGGAAAATCTTGTACAATAATGTCAAACCCTGTGTGAATGAACTGAAATAGTCAAACAATTTATTCTCACCACCAGTTATGTCAGAAGAAAAAGAGGCAGAGAACAATTTATTGGTCTAGAACTCAGAATGTGCCCATGATAGGAGGATGGCAGACATATTGAATCCAAAGTGTCCATCATAGGTGAGTGGCAAGCATAATAAATCAGTCATAACGGGGACAAATTTCAGGTCCATCATAAAGGGGACAAATTTCAGGTCCTTGTATACAGGATGCTGCTTGTGGGCAGCAGTCAATATAATCAAACATTTTTCTAAAATGTTCCCAGAATCTAATGACGGACTCAATTGCCATGAAGAATTTTCATTTTCTAAATTACAAGAAATTTAGAAATAACAATTTAATCCAGAAAATTTTAGTTTAATGAATTTTTTTTCCTTTCTTTTTTTCCGCTCCAAAAATCATGGGTTAAAAGTTTATCGACCAATTACTCATGCAAAATTCTCTGCTGATGAAATGTGATTGTGACTGGGCATGACTGAATCGAGCTAATCAATTTCCTACAACCCTTTGAAGACATTATGATACAATCTGACTTCTTAATTTACATACTGAAAATTACAATGCACTTGAGGCATGCAGTGTAGAAAAACAATGACATCAAGTCATATCAAGCTAGTCTCTGAAAGGTGCATATAAAGGGGGCTGCATGGCAGGTCACACAAACATTCAATGCAAGAATACCTTCTCAACATTGATCGTTATCAACAAATATCTCAGAAGATGAGATGACAGCTAAATTTATGAGAATGTGAAGAAAGAAACCTTGGATTGCTACGAATTTACACGTCAAACAAAATTAAACCCTATCAAGTAACACATGCATAAAAGTATAATACAGAAAATACCTGGCTATGCTCTAAATGATACCTGTACTAAGGTAAAGATATATGCATTGTGGACACATTTATCTATGTTGCACAAAAGTGCTGTCTGCATTTATTACAAACAGAATGAGATTGCATGTAAATTGAGGAGTACATTAAAAATATACAGAGCTTGAAATAACGTGATGACATTAGACTAGTAATACAGAACTCAATAAACATAAAGTTACCCATATACAAAAGTGTAATGCCACATAATAATTGAAACTGAGTTGAAAATACCTACAATATTTTAAAATATCTTCATGGGGGAAAATTAAAAAACCAGATAAATTAGGCCAAATAATATGAAAGTTAGAAATAAATTTACAGAAAATGATCAACTTTTAAATTTCCTTTTCTATTTCTTTAACAAAATTAATTGCTTACTGATTCAAAATACATGGCAGAAGTATCAGCTCAACAGCAGACAATTTCACTGATAACTTTTTTTATTCAAATCAATGAATACAATTCCAAAGACTTGGTACTAATGATATCTACTTACCAAAATCACCAACATAAAAAGAATTTCCTTCCAAAAATGTATCTCCATGTTGATGAAAAGTGAGATATCTAATCCAGCTTAACAACTATGCATTATTTCCCAGCCACATATCCTCCAATTACATTTTATGAATGAGTGAAAGCTCTTGTAAGAGTAGCACCCAATGTGAATTCTTTGCCAGTAGAGACTGAAGTTTCACCACTAGCAGCCAGTGCATCGACTTACACTGTCTTGTGTGAGAGCAAAAAGACAAATACTGAAGTATAGGTAAGTATGCACTCCAGTCTATATTCAACAAGTAAGGATCAGAGAGGACAGTCGTAGCTCTAGCTGTGTAAGGACACTTAACCACACTGGGTGTCAGGCTGTCAGTCAGTTAGTCACTGGGCCTCTTCAGGGGTGCCATACTGATGACTGCTCTAAACTTAGTCCATGTAGGTATATCTATAGGTAAGTAAAGGTAAAAGAGTGGCAGGTAGTCCTGACTGTTAAACTAACTCCAAGATTCCAAACATGTTATCAAGAACTGGAAATTAATACTTTCATACGGTAATTCTTCTTTGCCAATCCCCCTTATCTACCTATTTGTATGTCCACCATGACTGGTGCACATGTGCTTTGAATGACAGTTTGAAATGAAAATTATAGGAGTCTAAAATGCTGAACATGTACATTTCAAGTACATATAGTTAGAAATATACCTATGTAAATGAAAGGTAAGAAAATTAGTTTTTGAATACCATATATACTCACTTACAAGTCAAGTCCAATTGCAAGCCACACAGACATAGATCTGCCATCGCATAATATGCCAGCAGATCATGGTCTGTGCAATTTGTTAGGAGTAATCAGTAGAACAAACAGCATAGAGCCTGATCTGCAGGTGTATTATGCTATGGCAGATCAGGGTCTTTGTTTTCTTGCAGTGTGAATTGACTTATAAGTGAATAAATACAGTAGAAAGATAGCATTATGTGACACTAATGTGAGGATAGGAGTCCAAGTGAAACACATACTAACAGAATAATTAAATATAATATTTCAACTAAGATATTTGCTTCAGCTCACAAAAAAAATAAATACATATCTCCCCATAATCAGACTGGTCAGGCTGACCACATGTGGACATTTTCTCACATTATATAGTCCTTCCATCAAAGTTGTGAATATAAGACTAGAGCTGGGTACTACAAACAATTTTGTACTTCTCAAAGTACCATGGTATACTGCAATGATACTAGGGACCAATAATTCAATGTCATGAGGCAGGAGCCAGACATTTTTTTTCTTTAATTCCTACTGTCAAAAATTGGACAAAATGTCTTGCTCTGATTTGCAGCCAAATAACACCATATTATATCCATGAGAATATTAGAAAAGACATTTAAAAGTTATCTTGAAGAAAAAAAAACATTTCAGCTCAGAAGAAAATCACAGCCATCCCCTCCCCCCCCCCCAGATAATTAAATGGCCAGTACCTTACTGTAAATGAATTTGCTGTATGTATGCTGTACTAGTTCCAATCTAAAAGTGGGATGATTAAGCTGATACAGTGTGACCCTTCTAAAACATGGTGGTTGGGGTCCATGGAACCCGACCACATTACAGATTTAACAATGTTATAACCAACCAAGTCAGTCATCAGAAAAAAATGATGACTGTATCTAAAAAATGGCTGAGGGGAGGGGGGGTAATAAAAGCTCGCACAAAAATGTGCTTTTGATTAAATAAAGACAAACTAATCTGAAATACACTTGTATATTGACAACCTACATTGTGTACTACAATCCATAATCCATTAAGTACTGTGCATGTATATAAAAAATCCATGAATTCGAGTACGGGTCATGTTATAAAATTCAAGTATCAGTCACATCCAATTAGAAAACACAAACAGCACATCCAAAAACTTTGTTGTCCTAGTTTGATCTATATATGATTGACACTAAACAATTCACTACAATATCAATGCTTGTAGCACATATAGTTTTTTACATGCTACACGTACATGTACTTAACTTGGCCTAGATTTGGTCAGCTGGAGACAACTATCATCTTACTAAGGCTACCCAGGGGATGACACAATTCCTAAGGAAATAAAAACATGAATAAATTAACAAGTTTATCAAACATCTTTGCATGATATCCCATCTTCAATTAACTTGATGGCCAGATATTTATGGTTTCAAAAGATCAGAAATAAGATCAGAAATTTAATTTATGTTGTATGCCGCCATTGGTAGTGACCATAAGCATAGCTTTTTTCCTGCAAAAAGGAAACTTTAATGGCACAATAAACATGTTCCAGTCACTTTGGAAAATACAACAATCCATCAGATTCCATTGCTTTTGTTTAAGTTTGGTGCTGACTTCCTTTCATGAAAGATTCTTTTTTATTTTAGTGGAGATTATAGTCGGCTTTCTTTGATTAAGGGTGTATGTGTTATTGAAGTCACTGCATTAAAGGACAGCTTTGGAGACCCAAACAAATGCTTGTTTCTTATTGCAGTGAAAACATCAAATCATTGTAGAACATTTACTGAGACTGAATTTTTTTTATTTGCTTAGTATTTATACAGAACAATTGGTACTTCAAAGGTAATCAGTTTTCTTTGAAGTTTCAGCAAAACTATCTTTGCTCGATACATTTAAAAAAAATGGAATTAGCCATCATTGGATCGATTGTAGCATTGTAGCAGTTACTGTTCCTGTCCTGCCTTCAAAGGTTGGTCGATTGTAGGCAGTCCTGGTATCATGACTACTGGATCAACGAACCAGTTGATTTCCGTGGTTTTTTGGTGTGACATTTCTGGAAGCTGAATGATGCTGCCTTCCTCGCATGCGTCAGAAATTTAAAAAAGGCAAACAGATGGTGGATACATAGGTGTTCTGTTCTGACAAGGATTACAACAGAAAATGTGAGTTTTCTGAAGGATTTAATTCGATAAGTGAAAAGAAAAGGAATTTTACTTACCATCCACATACAAACATCCACCTAAATGAATGAATTAATAGCAAGCAGCCAGATATGGTCACACTAGAGCGCATCCCACTTGAGCGCAGCTCAGTGAGGCGCTGAAATTGGTTGTTGTCTCATTATGGCTAATCCCATTAGGGCGCAAACAAATCTCACTAGAGCGCATTCACACTAGGGCGCGGAGAAAAAAATGAAGTTCAACATGATTTAATTGCCATCACGTTTGAATACTTACAGTCATATATTGTTTCTATTATATTAATATTCTTTTTACAAATTTCCATAACTATTTTTTTTATCACGTGTCCCTATTTGACATGTTTTGAATTGGCTAGTTTTTCAAAGGTATACAGGTGTTACATTTTGGGGGTTTACTCCCGGAGCCGTCAAACGCAATGCCTAATTAAATGTTTTGCTGTGTTTTTTGGAACGTAACACATGTTTTTACAACAAAGACACGAACCTGTCTTAACCAAATAAACATAAGCCGACAGAGCAATTTCGGTTCTTATTGAGATCACTAAAGCCAATTTTCCATTATTATGGAAAACACACATACATTCAGTCTTCACAGAACATACCGGTATATAATAATTATCTGCATATATTTTAACACAACATTACAAAACAACAACTTTGTCAGCTTAGCGTTTGTTACCTGGGGGACATGATTGGTGCAGGATGTTTTGAAAGGACAAAATTAATTCTTGGATGTGTGTTCAACATTTAGAAAATGTATAACGATGGGAGCATAGATGCTATTGAAATGATAACTGGTATTAGCCATAATCTGAGTTATTATAATTAATTGTAGTAAATTTTAAATTTGAAACTGTATTAAAGTTTGAATTGAAAACTATGAAAGTTTAAATTTAAAATAAATATAAAGTTACAGTTAACAAATGTGTTTGTCTTTTTTTTGCGCTCTATTGATACTAGTTCTTCGCGCTATAATGGGATGCGCACTAATAGGATTAGCTCTAATGGGACTAAAATATTTTTGGGGCTCTAGTGGGATAAGCTCTAATGGAGTGCGCTCTAATGAGACTTTACCAGCAGCCAATAGTCTGACACTATTTCATCCAAAAGATCCATATGATAGTGCCTCATCCAGTTGACCTCCAGTACCAAAATTGCCAAAAAAACCCAACAAAATTGGAGATCTCAGAGCATATAATACTCAGGCCATGTGTCTGCATAAGTGGATTATGATTTAACAATGCACTGTTAAGATGGTTTGTCAATATGAACAAAGGGTTTGTTTATGTAACAGTAGATAAATTCCAGTTTATTTTATATCAAGTTTGCGGCTTCCATTCATGATGCCTCTGAATTTCTTCACTCCGAAACCCAAGATTGCATATACAAATTTAGGCAGTCAACAATGTCACAAAATAATTGCCAGATGGTGTATTTTGTTACCAATAAGGAAAACAATTTGCAATCTGTGACATTGATAAAGCCCAGCATGATCCCAGAATAGTCTTTTTACATTGACAAAGCCCAGCATGATCCCAGAATAGTCTTTTCACACATTATTTTTCATACTTTTAAGAACAAAAATCTAATTTTTTGTGTACATGTATATGAAATTTCAGGAGCCATGCCACGATCATGTTATATCTGAAATTGTTTTATAACGCAGCATGCCATACCAGGGTCACACTGTACTATGAAAGACATAGTGCTCACAATAGAGATATGACTGATAAAAATATGAAGTGTTGATACTGAAATTAGATAGCTTGCTAATAAAAATGGGAAGTGTTGATATTGAAGCCTACAATTTTCCAACTACACTATTGGTATAACAGGCAGGGAAATTCTGAGTGGGATGCAATCACCCAGCAAGATATTTATCAGAGAGGTGTCAAAGATGCAATTAATAGACCATAAGTAGAATTATACTTGTAACCATTGCAACAGTACAACTGTTTTATAAAAAAAGATAATTTATTAAAAACTATTATCTCAAGAATAATAAAAACACACTGTTAATAACAATAAAGTTGTAACAAGACTCCTTTGGAATTCCATACATACCACACTGATAGAAACTTCTGATGTACGAGTACAGTGAAAAAAGTACTGTTGTATGTACCACAGGAAACAATACCGCTGTAAACTGGTATACCAGTAATACCACGCACCTCTAATAAAGAACAATTGAGACAATGGATTTTTAAAAAAATATTTGTGGTCACCATACATGATGAAACAAGTTTTGTATTCAAGTTTTTGGTTTTTTTCACTTCAACCAGAGAAATATGTCTCTGCTTTAACAAATCCTAATGCTTATACAGGTAAATGCAACCATTTTTATATCTTTTTATATCTAAGTTTCAGTTTTGAATAAAAATATGATATTAGGTTACTTTTGCCTATACAGATCAGGTCATGAACCCTTATGTATGCATGAACATATCATACTTAGATCACTAATGGTATACAACATAATTATTTTGTACACTTCAGTAGGTTTGTTATTTTATGCCGCCTCTTAAAGATTACAAAGAACAAATGATAATAATAAGACATCGCTGTCCATAAAACCTGTGTTTTTGTATATGGATTTACCTTGTTCTTTGGAATGAAAACTTGGCAAACACACCATCCCTTTCTATGGCATTCTATTTCCTGCAATAATAAATGCAACAATATCATCTTTATTGAAATCACAGAGAGACAAATTCACACAAAGAATAAACTAGTTAAGAGCAGAGGTGTACAATATTACCGGTATACTGGTTTACCACAGAATTTTGTTTCTAGTGTAATGTACCATAGTACTTTTTCACTGTACCAGTGATTGTGTAGTTTCCATCACAAAGTAATGTATGGAAATTCCCAAGGAATCTTGTTAAAAATTTAATGATATTAACTGAATTTCTTCATTTTTCATTATAAAATAATTCACAAAATTATTTTTGTTTTCTTTACAAATATAATTATATTTATTCTCCTTTGATCACATGTTTGACACATGTCATGTAGTGGCAAAATGGGTTATTGCGAATGATATTCAGCCAAATCCAACTTTTAAAAAATTTTGGATTGAAAATAAATGTAATTTTTTTAGTTATTTACCAGCATATGTTAATGTACTAAGCACATGTATTCCTTTGTAAGACAGCAAATCATCCTAAAATCTTCAGGAGAGCAGTTGTTTTCTGTTTGAATTTTATGTAATTTCTTATGTCCACTAAATATTTTCTCATTTGTTAAGTGTGTTTTCAGTTTAGTTGCCCCTCAGTGATAAATGTCTTGCCCAGGATTTAACATCCCACACAAAGTTTCCCTGCCTATTACATCAATATTGTAGCTAGTAAATTGTAGACTTCAGTGTCAACACTTCCCATTTTATTAGAAAGCTATCTAATTTCAGTGCAATGTCATTTACAGGGTGTTAGCTGTATAGTGTATGTTGAAACATTCCACTTTAGTTGCAGTTTTTAGATCACAATGGTACAGCAATCAACATACACACAGCAAATAAGCTACTGTCCATTTAATTTGGTACTGTCCATTTAATTTGGTACTGTCCATTTAATAAGGTACTGTCCATTTAATTTGGTACTGTCCATTTAATTTGGTACTGTCCATTTAATAAAGTACTGTCCATTTAATTTGGTACTGTCCATTTAATTTGGTACTGTCCATTTAATAAGGTACTGTCCATTTAATTTGGTACTGTCCATTTAATTTGGTGGTATGGTGCTGAGATATTTCATTTTCTTTTATTTCAAGATAATTCTTTTTCAAATAATATAAGATATCATATGGTGTTATTTTACTGTCAAGATATTTTTCCAGCTATTGACAGGTGTGAACTGTTTTAAAAAATGTCCCTGGTCTGGCCCCTGCCACAGAAGATTAAATGTCTGATTGGATTTTTAAGGTAGCTTTAACAATTTTTCAGTCATATCGCTATGACGTCTGTCGTTTGGCAGTTTATAGTGATGTCTAGCACTGGGGCATCATGCCACAGGCATGTAGCATGATGTCCCCACCCAGACAAATTATCCTGACACCAGACCTAACACTAACCTCTTGATGCTGAGCGCATAGTGAGTCAGCTTATTTTTATAAGTCTTTGGTATGACTCGGCCGGGGTTCGAACCAGAAGATTAAATTGTTGAGTCCATAATACAATTGTGATATACCATGGTACTTGTCACAGTATGTTCAGAAAAATTCAAAATCTGTTGTGGTACCCAGCTCAAGTTAAAAGACAGATAAAGTTATTTCAAAAGATTTGTCTTAATACGCCTAACACAGATACTGTCATAATAATTTCTTCTTCTTATCAATACCAGGAGTTACCTACCCCATCATGACTGAATGTTTCTTTCACAACAATATATGGCTGTTTATTGGTCATGAATCATTAAAATGTTGCTACTACAATTATCATTAAAGGAGCAATTAGGAAAACCAAAAGGCAATTAAAGCCAAATAATCCATAGAGACTTTTGCATAATATAACCATATCAGGAGGTTTTTGGAAGTCAAAATTTTATATTTTCTGTCATACAATATAGCTACATTTGGAGGTTTTTGGTAGTCAAAATTGTATTTTTGGGGTGATATAATATAATTACATTATGAGGTTTTTGGAAGACAAAATTCTATTTTTTGAGTGATACAATAAAACCACATTAGGAGTTTTTCGTAGTAAAAATTCTATTTTGGTGGGATATAACCAAATCAGGAGTTTTTGGTAGTCAAAATTATATTTTTCAGTGATACAATATAGCCACATTTGGAGATTTTTGGTAGTCAAAGTTGTAATTTTTGAGTGAAATAATATAACATCAGGTTTTTCTTAGTCAAAATTGTATTTTTTTCTGTGATACAATATAACTACATTATGAGAGTGTGTGTGTGTGTGTGTGTGTGTGTGTGTATGTGTGTGTGTGTGTGTGAGATTTGGATTTTTAAAATAGCTTTAACAATTTTCCAGTCATATCGCTACGATGTCGGCTGTGTGGCAGTTTATTGTGATGTCTAGCATTGGACATCATGCCACAGACATTTAGCATCATGTACCACCCAGTCATATTATCCTGACACCAGGCCAATCAGTCCTAGCACTAAGCTCTTAATGTCAAGTGCCAAGTGAGGCAACTGCTAGTATCATTTTTATAAGTCTTTGGCATGACTCAGCTGGGGTTCTAACCCATGAACTCCTGTATCCGAGGCAGATGCTCTAACAACTTAGGCCACTGGAGCAGTCATAAAGTGGGTTGCAGAATGAATTTTCTTTGCTTTATAATGACTTTCCAGGTATGAAAATATGAGCAATTAAAATCTTTATCAAAAGCCTCCATGCAAATTTTCTATGACTGTGACCTTGATTTCAAAGTCATAAAGAGATAAATGTTGCAGAATGAATTGTCTTTGCTTCATAACGATTCAGTGAAGGAAATATAAACAAATGAAAAACTTCAACTAAGACCTTAACACAAATATGCTAAGACTTCAATCATGACACTTGAAGGTCAAAGAGGAAATCTGTGTGTTGAAGCTTTAATTTTCTTGCTTCGTAATGATTCATGCAATGAATGAATATAATCAATCCATTGGTTAGGATACATAATTGAAAACTTAATCCAAACCTTTATGCCAATCTTTTATGAGTATGACCTTGACCCAAAGCTGAAATGGACAAGTGACTGTGTCTTGATTCATGAACAGAATTCATCCACTGGTTTAGGAAATATGTACAAATAAAAAAAATCTTTAACAAAAACCCTGCCTACCTGTTTCAACATAATACTGCTATTATGGGTAAATCATACTGTTTCATGTGTTTTATATTGACCAGTCCAGTTTATACTTGATGGGTGTTGGAATCTTTGAAAAAAAATGCCCTGAAACCACCACACCACCCCTTTTCATTTTATTGTAAACCAGCCCTTAATAATATCTTCTACTTGGCAATAAAAAGACTAAAGCCAGGTCAAAATATCACACAGGTTTAATCCGATTTTTATGGAGGCATGATTCATACCTGATTCAAATAACAGTCAATCAAGATTGATGCTGAATGAAATGTCTGTATTTTTAGTCAGCCAATAGAAATAGAAAGTAATCAGGCATATGTACTGTCTAGACCGGTAACTCTGAAAGTAAACCTGGCAAATTAAGAAATAAATACAGGTACTGAGTCATTTCCCAAATGGTAAAGTTTTCTAAAATCATGGTGTGATAGGGAAGCAATTTGCATCTACATGATACCATCAGTTTCAAACTTTAATATAGTAAATAACTAATAATGCCTTGGCATGCACAAAAAATTACATTTTTTTTTAAAATAATGCAAGTGAACCATGAAGAGTGAATTATTTGCCTGATCCTTGCTTAATAGTCCTCTATGTAGGCACTAGTAGAGCATGGCAATCACTCCAATGATTATTGACCAACATGCTGAAATGACTTTGACCTTTGATACAGGTATGCAGTCCTGAACTAAACATGGTGAGCAGAAATCTATATTTTCTTATTGCACTTTCCAAGGCATTGACCCTTAACCTTCATAGCCAAAAATCTATAGGTTTCTTTTTGACCTCAAGTGCAGGTCATCCACCTAGTCAAGGAACTTAATCTGGAACTAAAGTTACCAGTATTCTGCAAGACCCAATTTTCTTTGAGTTACAATGGCATTTCACCTTTTGACCTCAGAATCAACAGGCCTCTCTCTTACAAACTTTGGTCAAGTTATGATGTCTAGAGCAAAATTTTGATATGAAAACTATTTTTTTCCTTGCAAAGAAACCTCAACATTTGAATTTTTGATCCCCAAACCAACAAGCTTCTTTTCTACCAGAAGTGAAAGCCATCTACAAACTTAGTGAAGATGCATGGTCAGGAACTGATGTTTTGTGCAGGAACCAGCTTTGTTTTCCAGCTGGTGACCTAAACTTTTGACTTTAAAATCATTAGACTCCTTCCTCACTTCAAGTACAATCCTTCCACAAAGTTTAGTCCAGATCTGCAATGTATAACTGAAGATACTGTGCAGAAATCCTGTCTTCTTTTACTTACAGTGACCCAACTTTTGAACTACTGACCCCCAAATCAATAAGCTTCTTCCCTACTCCAAGTGCCTGTCATCCACAAATTTTGGTCCGGGTCTCTATGAAGAACTAGTGTTAATATGCCAAAAGCATTTTGTACTTTAGTCATAAAAACCTTGATCTGCCCAATGAATAGACTTCCTCCTTACTGAAGCCATCCATAACATTTGGCAAAGGTAGATGGTGCAAAACTAAAAATATTATGCAGAAGCAGCAAAAGTAATAAAGACAGATGTGCTGATGGATGGCTTGATGGATGTATGGACAGACAAGTGAAAGGACAATGTCATTATATTATATGCTCCAACGTTTGATGGGAGCATAAAAAAATGAATAAAATAGTCCCTTTATTTAATAAGCCAATCTGTCCAAAACAAAAGCAGTACATTCTCATTATTGTCTGTCCTCATGAAATTAATACATTCTCATTATTGTCTGTCCTCATGAATGTAGTACATTCTCATTATTGTCTGTCCTCATGAAAGTAGTACATTCTCATTATTGTCTGTCCTCATGAAATTTGTACATTCTCATTATTGTCTGTCCTCATGAAAGTAGTACATTCTCATTATTGTCTGTCCTCATGAAAGTAGTACATTCTCATTATTGTCTGTCCTCATGAAAGTAGTACATTCTCATTATTGTCTGTCCTCATGAAATTAGTACATTCTCATTATTGTCTGTTCTCATGAAAGGCCATCACTTATCAAAGATATTCTTGAATACAATCAAAGAAAAGCACAGTTATTCTGAACATGATTTATATTTCATTTGTTTTGACTGAAAATTTCAAACTAATACTGAAATTCATTTTAAAAAGTAACATCTGAACAGCCCCTAATTGGGACTACAAAAACATATGCCACTGAATTTAAAATCAAAGGAATATTTCTGTACTTGTTTGATATAAATATTGAGATGCACAATCATGAATGTTAAAAGTTTTTGCTGTACATTATTAGGTGCATGGAAGGGAATACATATTTTAACTTTTGACCTGTCCAGCACAAAATACAGTTCAGGATGTATGAACTGATGTGAGTTGCCATGCTCACCAATGTTTTAAAATGACTAAGTGTTAGCATGTATGGTAGTCTTTAAATCTGACCATTTTATGGAGAAACTTCTCAACTGCATAACATCTAGAAAATTATTTAATTGTGGAAGTGAAGAAGTTGAATTCAATAAATTACAAGTAGTTACCAACATAAAGATTTAAATTTATTGCACAATAATTTGGTGGTGTGACTTTTAAAAAATACATAAATTTACTGAACACTGCTTCAATTTGCAAGTAAAATGATCATATTTTTGCAACTGAAATTCAGAATGAGTGAGTGAAAACTCAATTGAAAATCATAATACAGCTATTAGATAATAACATCAACCATTTCTGACTATAAGTACGTATCATTTCACCAAAATAATGTTGGCAACTTGAATCACAGCATTATCCCATTTTAATTGTGAGACAGCTGATTATTAAAAAAAAACTTCAACTTTGTGCAACCAACTGCAGCTACTAGTGGAAATCTGGAAACCGCAGATATTAAAACAGAAAATTTAGTCCAGAGTCAAATTACTCTCAGTTGGACAACCATAAATGTTGATATGGCTCAAGCTACATTAATTTATAAACTATAATCAGACAAATGGAAGTAAAGGCCTTTTTTTAGTTAACTTGAAGAAAGGCAATATGTATAAAAATGGTTTAATTTATAAATTATAATCAGACAAAATGGAAGTAAAGGCCTTTTATTAGTTAACTTGAAGAAAGGCAATATGTTAAGAAATAGTTTAGAGCACTTCCTAATGTGAATTTTAGTGGATCGCCTGAGGCTGATGACAACTGTTGGTGGTTCTATCAGATCTATATACACCTGTCCAGTCAACATAAACTTAAATTTTTTTATAAATTGCAAACTTTTGACAATATGCAATAGACCCATGGAACACTTTGTGTTGGAAGAGTTGCCATTCCTCGTTTCACTAAAACCTAAAAAGAGACTATCACTACTAGGTGTTGGTTGTTTCATTGACCAGGATGTGGAGACTGGTGTTGGAAATAGTTGCAAAGCTTCTATTATGGGTTTAATGCCATTTTTCAGCACATGATAGGATATACATGTCAGCCAGTCTATTTGATGGAGGTAGAGCCTTGGAAAACCCTGGGAAGAATCACTGACCCATGGGAAACTATTGGAAAGCTTTCCTCATATACCCACATTTGCCAAGCCAGAGACTGAAAACCATGTGGACAGTAATCCGTAAAGGCCAGCTCATTAGACCACTCAGCCATCAGGGACCTCACACTCAGCCATCAGGGACCCCACACTCAGCCTTCAGGGACCCCACACTCAGCCATCAGGAACCCCACACTCAGCCATCAGGGACCCCACACTCAGTCATCAAGGACCCCACACTCAGCCATCAGGGACCCCACACTCAGCCATCAGGGACCCCATACTCAGCCATCAGGGACCCCAAAGAAATTCTGTAAAGGCTAGCTCATTAGACCACTCAGCCATCAGGGACCCCAAAGAAATTCTGTAAAGGCCAGCTCATTAGACCACTCAGCCATCAGGGACCCCAAAGAAATTCTGTAAAGGCCAGCTCATTAGACCATTCAGCCATCAGGGACGCCAAAGAAATAGTCAGGTTTTCTATTAGGTGAATTGTTCCATCATTACTTTTAACCAAACAAGTGGGGTTTTTTTGCACAGGCTTCTTCAATGGACATTCTTGCCCTAGAAATAGGATACTTAACTTCTAAGCACCATAACTGTTGTTATTAATATGAAAATATTTTTCCATGAACACTTGCTTCCTCAACTGCTGCACCAATTTCTGTTCTTTGTATATGTGCAATAGATTTATTTTCATGAAATGGAGCATAATCGAATATCAGCAAAACGGAATATTGGCATGCATATTGGTATCATAATATTTTTTTTAATTGTATACCTTTCAAATTAATAACATAAATATAAATATTTTGTTTGTCATAATTATAGTCAGGATATTGTAATAATTTACACGTTTGGATCATATCGCCTCAAAGTTTTATTTATGGCAAAAAGAACATTCATTACAGGAAAATAACTCAATATATACACATGGAACAGAATCATCATAAGTCATACCTTTTTTTCCTAATTTTCCAAGTATTTAATGCTATTATACTTCATACAAACATTAATTTGTGGAATTATTAAAGTTAAAAAGCAGTCATGACCATCAACACTGTTGAATATTAATTTGTGTCAGAAACTGGAATTTTGGCATGCAAAATGTAGCGTTGAAAATTAATAGTGGCTCATCCTTAACTTACTCAAACAGTAAAATCATGAAGTTTAAATATATATTTTCATTGTTTCAGTTATAAAGTACTTTCAAGTTTTTGCTGTTTAATGAACATTCGTAATGTGAAATAGAATTTTGGTACACAAAATGGAATCATGTTTGACAATATGAAATCAGTTTGGGATATGAAATCATAAAACAAATAATGCTTTCAATTATTATTTGAACCTAAGTCTATTGTGTCACTAATAAATAAGCAGAATAATAAAACCAATTACAAATATAATTTTATTTTCTATGTAGAAATTCCATTAGTACTTTACTTTAAACTGAAAGTAAATATTGTATTATTAATCAAGACATTCAGTAACCACAAAAAAACATGAAATATAATTTACTCAGTTATGTGTGTGTGTGTGTGTGTGTGTGTGTGTGTGTGTGTGTGTGTGTGTGTGTGTGTGTGTGTGTGTGTGTGTGTGTGTGTGTGTGTGCATGCATGCATGCATGCGTGTGTGCATGTGTGTGTGTGTTTGTGCATGCATGTGTCCCCCATACAAAATTTTAGGCAGATTCCGCCTGGAGTTTAGGTGGATTCAGGGTGTATTCCGCCTAAAAACTCTAAATTTCAGATGGACTTTAGGTGGACTGGGAATACATCTAAGGTGATAGACTGAATCAGTCTAATAGTTCAGTGTACTATTTCTCATATTCCTCCTAAAGGATGACTGTTGCGCTGTGTGATGCTACTTGTTGCCTACCTAAAACTGTTCCTCAGTTTTCCAAATTTAGTCTGCTTTTTATAACACTGTATCAAACTAAATCACCATGCTATGAAAATTATCAAGAAATCTAATACAGTAGAAGCCTTTTTTTATATAGAGGTGGTGGCAGTGAATACTTAAAATAGTGGCATAAACTAACAAATCCCCATTTCATGAAATATATTGAACACATTGAAATGATCTTGAAGCACTCTTATATTTTCCAGCAAGAAGATGTAGTATAATTAAACAAAGTTATGATTTCATGAAAAGGAAAGTTACTTTTTTTTTATTTGATTAATTACAAGTTTGCTATTATAATTTGCTTAATATTTTATGGGAATGCATGGAACCATTAAAAAAGTGGTGCATTTCAAATAAAAATGTGCTATATCACTATGGAACCTAATAACACTGTTGTAAAACATTTGGAAAAATTTATCTGGTTTTGTGCAAATTGATATTCCCTTTCATAGATATAATTCAATTCAGCATGCTGAAATTTCATTTCACATTACAAATTTACATTAACATTAGGAAAAAAATTTCATAAAATATTTGTAACTTCAATTAATAATGAATATAGTTTAAAAGTTCATGATTTTACTGATTGACTAACTGAAGAAAGTCAGAAACTATCAATCATTATTGCTTCATTTAAAACTGTTAGTTTTGTGATTTAACTGGATAATTGAAATAAAAATCATACATGTATGTTGCTGTTGTTTTAATTGTACAAAAGAGGCCAGAATATAATACTGTATGTACTTGCTTATAAGTCAAGTCAAACTGCAATCAACAAAGATCCAGATCTGCCATATCATAATGCACCTGCAGATCAGAGTCTATGTTGTTTGTTCTACTGATTACTCCTAACAAACTACACAGGCCTGGATCTTTCAGTGCATTATGCGGATCTGGGTCTGTGCAGTTTGCAGTTGGACTCATCTTATATGCAAGTATATACAGCAGTAAGCACCACATTTTAGTAATTTCAAGGTTTTGCTAAATAAAACAATTATCATTTTTTTCAAGTATTGCGAAAATTGGCCTATTGCAGCAACAGAAAGTTTATCAGTTGACAACACATGATGCTAAGTAAGACCCTCTGTTCTGGTACTGGTGAGACATAAAGAGGAAGTTTGCTCTTCAGTTTTGTCGCAAACAAGTTGACCAAGGAAAGAGAAGTAAATGTGAACCAACAATTCAGTCTTAGCCATAGCAGATACTATAAGGGACTGAATTGTAGTGGTAGTGTCATGTGGAATGCGGACCATGCCTTGATTGGTGAGGAAATTCATCTCTATGTACATGAAGAGAAAGGGACATGGCTTCCCTGCAGTGGAAAGCCCCATATCCTAATATGGATTTAATGGGAAAATAGGGAAGGGGGATCATTATCTGATCCCCTACCCTAATTTGGCTTCTGTAAGCCGATTCCTAATCCCCTATTGGCTGAAACGGTAGTCTAGAGGCAGGGAGGGGACTCTGTCCAATCTCAGTCTCCATACCATAGGTCTCCAAAGACCCATGCCCAGTTCCTGAGACCCGGAACCCAGTGCCTGGTCGCAAGCAAGGACTCGACATGAGATTCAGATCTGTAGAAAGATCCATTCCCAGACCCAATAGACATATCAGGGTACTCATTGATGTTGCCTACATTAGGCCCCTGGGACTGAAAGGTGCTCCTCCAATCTTACCAGCAAAGGAGGGTGGGAGGCTGAAGGTACTGCTGTCTCCTCGTGGAGGGAGAGGGTATGACAAACTCACTCTCTGCCCTTTAGGATGTGACAGGATGCAGCTCCTCTCTCTTAGGAGGGCTCGACTCACTTTCTTCCTTCACAGAATGGGGACAGTGCTCCTCCTCCCTCTCAGGAGGGTGCAACTCACTCTCTGCCCATTTAGAACCTCCCTTGGGAAGAATCCCACTAACCCTAAGTGGCTCCAAGAAGACTTGGATTATCCTTCTCTGAGACCTGAGCGACTCAAAGAAAACCAAAGGTGTCAGAAGTAGACAGGGAAACCTTCTTCGCTTAGCTTTTAGGTTTGTCATCTCACTGCGAGATCCCATATCTCATCAAACCACTTTAGGCTACAAAATGGACAGCTGTCTGTCATCTTACATTGCAGGATACACAAATGGCGTGTGTGTGTGTTCTAGGTGGATTTCCTATGGTCCACACTTATCCACACTTTGCTAAGACACTGTTCCTGAAATAAAGATGTTGAAAATAACATTTGTTATACTAAAAAGTTTGTAAGCACCAAGTAAAGCTTGGACTAAGTCTACACTAATTTATTCAGTGAAAAGACAACTTACATCAGTGTTTCACTACAATTCAGTGTTGAAAAGGAAGCAGTGCCAAGCATCAGGACAGAAAAAGCAATTCAGCAAGTCAACCAAGCTTAAATACAGTGTCTAAAATATAATCTTGAAATGTATATCTTGATTTGAGAAACTGTTTGAAGCTTATTAATGCCAACAGCAAGGTATCAACAAGCAATTAATATGTTTTATTGTAAATTGTATCCAGTTAACAGAGTTACTATTGTCAAATACAACATCCAGTTGGACACCAGAGAAAATCTGCAAGGAATTATTTGTGTATTATGGTTCTACATGTTGTTTAAAATCCAAATTCATAGAATTAAACATCACAGAAAACAATACACAATAAATATAAGGTACCAGCATTGGAAGTTTTCTCTTCTGAAACTTAAAAAAGAATTAACTAGAATTACGTAGATGACATCTCTTTTCCCCATATTTCTAAACTATGCCACTTTGGTTACATACTGACCCTGGAACCAATGTTGCAACACTGTAAGTTTACAACTCTATTTTCTCAAACTAAGTAACAGAACAAAAAGCAAAACCCACAAGTTTAGTAAAATTCAACAAATAATTTAATTCTCTAAGTTACAAAATGAAAGTTTAAAAGGAACTTACAGTATTGTGAATTAAATCCCAAATAATCCTAAATGTTCTATCACAAGTACATAGTACAGAATGTTCCAAATGAATTCCAGTGGTGTTCTGAATGAATTCCAGGTCTTGAATATTCTGATGTACTGATCACATTGAATGTGCCAATGTGCCAACAGTGTTGATGTATTACAAGGACATTCTTTCAATGAATTCACAATATTCCCAAAGTAATGCTTTATTCCTAAAGTCAATGAGCACTTTGTAATTCATATGAACAATTTAAATAAATAATTGTTCTCAATTTATAACTGAACACAACTAAAAGATTGATCCCACAAGAAAGACATTAACTTAGGAATGAATAATTTAGATGTAAACATTCTTATATACATCCTGACTTGACCTGTGTTACAATAACCTTTTCTGAAACATTTCCATCATCTTAATGGAAATTTACCTCAAATTGTAAACATGATCTCTGACTGTTTACTTAAATGTTAGTGAACCAACCTAACAAACATCAGGTAGAGCATGTTTTCCAAGGGAAAAAACAATGTCCTGAACTAAATTCCAAGTAAACATGTTGCTTACAAAAGATCATTATCTAAAAATACAATCTAAAATCATGGACAAAGGTTAAACATATAATACAGATATACATAACAGTTATTATGTACATGCCTCTTCATGTCCAATTAGAATTAGTGTATATATGGCAACAAGATGGGTATCTTGACCATTTATGAAAGAGTCCTCTAATGACAAAGCATGACCCAAAGCCAATGTTGAATATGCATCTGCATTTATCTCCTCATGACTATTAAAATGTATGCATGATTACAAGGTAGGAAACTTTCAAACAGTTTCAAATTATGACCCAGCGGAAAAATCCCTTACTCCAGGGCATGACCCTTGGTCTGTATTAGATATTTGTCTGGTTTAATCCCAACACGTCCTTCAAATGTACATGGTGAATGGGGGGGGGGGGTAAAAACAGTTTAAACTTATGAACCAGGGTCAGTATTTTCCCTGGGACATGACCATTAGGTGTAATCCAAAAACCTGTTCCTTATGTTTGTGTCTACATGTATGGCCTTTAAAATGGTGCATATCATCAATACTACTTAATAAGTTTTGATATTTTTTTTAAAATCCCCCTGCCCATGGCCCTACCCCAAGGGGTCATATCAAAATTTAAAACCATTATGCACATCTACAGACAGAGCCCAATCACATCCAAAGGTTCAAGCTGTATCTTCAGTGGTGTAGGAGCTACACTACATTACTAATGGATGAATGGATGGAAGGAAGTACATACAGATGGACAGTATGACATAATCCCATTTTTGCTAAAGCATAGGGATAATAAATAAAATAAAAACACATGGCATTGTTATTGACATTATTAATGAGGTAGTCATAATAGGAATCGATATAAATGCAGTGGGTATTATTATGATAACCAAAGCCTTTTTTATGTTATGTCCTGTTATTATGTAAAGATCAATTAATCAAATGAAAAATATTTACATGGTGTTTCTTTAGGAAGTGGGACTGGGGACTGGGCCTATCATTTTGGTAAAAATGCAGACTTATTGTGGAGAAACTTTAAGGTGTAAATTACTAAAATGTAAATTGTTCCAGATTTTTAAATCCTTCTAACTGGGATAGGTGCTGATTTTCAGCCCCTGAGAACCCCTATAAAGAAATCCCAATATCATAAAAAAATGTCAACTCTAGGTCAAACTGCTTCAAAATAAAGATACAATATTAATTAATAACTTTTTATTCATAATAAAATGTCAGTTGGCTAGGCCATGGATAAACCATCCCTCATTTCAACCACGCACAAAAAAAGTTTGGATTACCTGACCACTATCTACAAAAATAAAGCAGGTATGCACTGTTCATCTCACCTGAAGATTTTCTTTGCTCACCTTTACCATATGTCAAACTATTAAGAAAGTATTGTTTATACTTGTTTATAATTAGACTGCATCCACAGTTAAACATAGACCCTGATTTGCCATGTTCTAAATTGCCAGCAAATCAGTCTATTTTGTTTGTTCTGCTGATTACTCCTTACAAACTGCACTGTATTATGCAATAGCATATCTGGGTCTGCGCAGTATGCAGTTGAACTTGTGAGTATATATATGGTATATACATAATGATACCATTCTGTCTATTTACATATGTAACACTGACCCTGATTAACTGCATATTTTGTCTCTTGTCTCAGCTTCTTTGGCTCCATTCTACAGAGACTAATGCATACGGTGCTTGTAATGCATCAGTTAAGAGGTGGTCCCAGTTTATTGGGCACAAGTGGGAGAGCTCTTTTTAATGTGGGGTTATCTGGTAAATTACATAACATGTGCAGTTAAAAAAGTTTTGAATCCTATAATTTCCTAAGGAACCGAGTAAATTATGTTGGACTAAACACTGAGACTTTGAATGTTGAGGATAAATAGTGGGTTCTTATCGGACTCTTATACTGTGCAATTAACCATTATTTTACGCACTGAATGTTATTTGACTTTCTAACCTAAAGTATAATCCAATATGACAAAGCTCACCTCTATCAAGCTTTTAGCATACTCCAGTAGCCATGGTAACATTAATTATCATGCTTAAAATAAAATCAGACTTGAGTGATCCTTACAAGAAAATGTTGGCCCCTTTTTAACTAAAGGTCTATTTGCCATTTCTTTATATTTTTACTTTTAATCTTTATAAATTTGTAATAAATAATTGATATATAGCCAATATAGTGCTGACATACTGTTAAACCATATCCATCAATTCATCCATCCATCCATCAGGAGGCAATATGATTCAGTGGTAAGTGTTCCAGACTCATTACCAAACAGGTGCAGGCTCGAATCCCACTATTGGATAAGCCTCGGTTAGCTATCCTTGGACGCACTTTACTCCAATTGCTTATCACTAAACAACCTACATGAGTTGCTGTGCCATCAAACACCAAATGCATCCCTCACCAAGTTTCATTATTCTAGGTAGAATAGAATGCAAAAACAATTGTTTTGTCATGAGCTAAACATAAAAACTTAATCAAAACCAATAAAAGACTAAATAAATGTCACAATGGGCTTCTTTTGTTGTAATAATGTAGTACTAACAGAGAAGAATATCAAATTCTCAAAATCTAATATGAACACTGCCTAAGAAATGCCATAGTAACTTAGACATTATAAGTATTATTATTATTACTATGATAATTGACAAAAGCAATTATTAACTATACACACTGAAACTGAGAATTTTAAAATTCAACAAGCACAAATTCTGCTTGGGCAAGCTCAAGTTTGCAAGGTACTTGCATGCTCACAGGCAAATAATAAAATGGTGTGTGTGAGTTCAGTTCTCAATGCTTTATGTTCTGCATACAGTTCATACATCAGCACCATTATTAAGTGTTTGTATGTACCATAATACTTTTTTATTTTAATAATACAACTAACTACAGCTTCATTCAACAATCAATCCTTTATTTCAACAATGCATACTGTCTGAGTATGTCAGTTCTATCTTGTAGTCAGTGTAAAAGTCAGTCTCACATTTTCTTGTGCAGAATTGATAATCTGAATATTTACTATTTTAAGCAAGTTTTGACAAATAAGGAATAAATATTTAGATTTTAACTTATCAGTTACATTTTAATCATAATATTTGTATGAATCAGGGATTCGTGATTTTAAGTTCTAACATAGCCTCAAGCAGTCTGTATGCTTGACGGACTTGAAACAATCGGGGCTCATTACAGAATGAAATTAAGAGCTTAGGTGAATGGATAGAAGGCTGGGGGGGGGGTCCAGACATGTAACAATATGATAAACATGGGAAGACACGATTCCTCACCCCTCCGTATTTCCAACTTTGCCAGCCTGTCCTACTTTTATCTCTTATTGTAACACTTGCACCAGCTGTAATCAAGAATGGATCAATTTTCATAACATCTCAACAGACCCCATTAAATTCATAATATACTGGACAAAATTTGTTGGCTAATTTCAATGACCAATAAAGTACCTGCCCAGAAGTTGCCATTAACATTTGGATAGTCTTAGATTTCACCCTTGATAGAAAGGTAAGTTCAGAACAATTTCTATTCTGCAGTAAATATTGTATGCTGTAATATATTAGCGTATAAGTTTTGTGTTCTGAACTTACTTTTCCATCATGGGCAAAATCAAAGACTGTCCTAGCAGGGTTGGAACTACTGACCATTGTGGAGTCATGTCCTCTCCTGTGTTATATTATTACAGATCTGGACCCCCCACCCCCAAACCCTCTATTAATTGATTGATGTTCTTAATTTCACTTGTAAAAAGATCCTGTTGTGTTAGTACCCCCTGGTGACAGTCAAGTTATAAATTTTAAATTGATAAATGAAATGACAAAGGTTTGTTAATTTTTTATATCCTTAATACTTTTTGCTTTTGAACTATATACAAGATACAAACAAATGGGAGGGTAAGCAAATACAATACCCCATTTATTATCATGATTTAGATCTGACATCCTCTTTTCTTGACCAAGTTTAAAGTGTATGTCATTGTGACCATGTAGGCATATCTATTCAAATTAAATTATATAAATGTTGTTCTAAAATTTAATACTAAAATAGTTTAGCCAAAGTCTATTCAATCCTGATTGTTGAATGATCTGCACCTTAATGTCATCAAAAAGTTTCCAGACAAAAATTACTGATCACTATGGACTTTCACAATGGTCACCAGATGCCAAACTGGCTCAAAAAGAGAAGACAGCAGCTTATCATTATAATGATAACCAATAGGGGGAGACTACTATTAATAGCAAATATTTCCAGGAAATATTTTTCTGGGCATAATTTATACATAAACACCCCACTTTTCTACCTTCTCTTGTGCTGAAACTTGTGATAGCAAAAATAACTACCAATGGTAATCACATCAATGAAATATTCTGAAAATTATAAAATTAGACCAAAGTGCCTATTTAAGTAAGGATGCACCCATGTCAACTACACTGTGTTTCTCTCCTTCTCTTCTTGCAGGATTTAGTTGTCTCCCGATTTTTACCACAATTTCAGTCTGATATTTTAATTGGCTGATTGATACATATTATACCAACTTTTACTGACCTTCAAAATATTAAATATATTAGTTGTTCTTTGTTCTATACTAAAATCCATTTAATTTCCAGTTTAAATCACATGACTGCAGGAAAAGATCAATAAACATACACCATGTAGATTCCAGCTTTTGCAAGAGAAATTAATTTCATATCATAGTAATACTGAACAATTTTTTTTATTAAGATGGCATATACTTGTCCTAATGTAGGGAACTTGACGTATATGTTGCACAAAGTGTAAATCAACTTGAAAAATGGATGCTACTTCTATGGCACTCATTCTGCCACCTGTGTCATCCAACAGAAACTTATCAGAGAGAATTAAAGAGATGCACCTGTAACCACCTATGATGCGGAGAGTAATGCTGGATTTGTTGCTGAGAATGGACCACCAACATGAGCATGAAAGTATATGTTGACCTCAGACTGTTTAAAGAACCCCGTGCTCCTATGAAAAGTAATAAATCGTGTACAACAAAGTATTAAAGTCAACACCTGTCAATTGCGAAAGCCAACAGAAAACAACAACTGTCCATACTTCATATTTGCTACCATAAATACGATCTCTTGGATCTTGACAAATATTGTAATTATATCATCAACTCTTGCATAACATCATTGGACATTATCAACGACAAACTGGTTAACCGCTTTATTAGCGATAGAAATTTAAAAAAGATATAGATTTTATTTGAGAACATGGGGTACAATCATTATTTTGAAACAGTGATATTCATGAGTGTTTTTTAAAATAGTGTACTCGTTAGAAATCCCGAAATCAACCGTTGATGCTTAACTAGTAACTTGTGGTCATGTAGTGTAAATAAGATAAATACACGATAGGCGACGCTATGCAGACAAAAATACCGAAAATTTCGAATTCCACGATACCATAAACCCATGATAGGCTATCATCATGCTACTGTAACGAGGAAACCCCATGGACTTCAATTTTCGTTTCGTTATTTAATATTTCGTTTCGTTAAAGTTTATGTTGTGATTTTAAATGTTTAGCGGGCTTTGTAGTACCATCTAACGTCTTAGTTTTGGGTCACATGATTCCGCCTGGGTATATATATGGGCCAACTGTGGCTCCTGTGGTGGTGTGTTAGGAAGCGGTATAGAGCGAAGACGTTCCCAGCAGAGTAGCAGTACAACCACCCCGCCAGAGCAAGCACATTTGGTCGTATTTCGTCCGACAGGAGAGAGCCAGGCTAGGGAATCAGAAAAGAATAGGAACAAGGTCTTTCGTCGACCAAAAGCCCGGCGCTACAAAACTCGTCCAAGAAACGCAGAGGTCTTGCGATAATACACGTTTTTGACTGAGTAAAACTCTTCTTTCATCATTTCGCACTGTTGTCTCTCTCTGTCGATCTCGATCGAATAACGACACGACTCGGCGACCAGAGGAAGACCAGTCGGCGACTCTGCGACCAAGTCGGCGACCAGATGAAGACCAGACGGTGACCCTGCGACTCAGTCGGTGACTGCGACCGAGACTGCGACCCTGCGACCTGTCGGCGACCCAGTCGGTGACTCTGCGACCAAGTCGGCGACCAAAGGAAGACCAGTCGCGACCCTGCGATACAATCGGCGACTGCGACCAAGTCTGTGACCAAGACTGCGACAAGTCTGGACCAGTCGGCGACCCTGCGACAAGTCTGAGACCAGTCGGCGACTCTGCGACAAGACTGCGACCAAGTTCGCAACCATGACTGCGACAAGTCGGCGACCCTGCGACAAGTCTGCGACCCAGTCGGCGACTGCGACAAGTCGGCGACACACAAGAAGCCAGGAATAAGATGGTATCCCGCTGAGGTAGAAATCTTTCACACTCTGGAGTGACTGTCCTCAGGCAGATTCAGCGGGGTATCACTCCAAATACAAGACCTATCCTAAAGAACCCAAGATAGCGATACTCGGGGCAGTGTAGCAGAGGGAGTGTTTCGCTACAAATTGGTGGGCAGCGGTGGGATAGGTCGAGGAGTAGAATACAAAATCAAGATGGCTTACGGAGGGTCACTAGTAGGCGACTGGATACTTACCCCCGAAACGGAGGTAAAGACAGTAATTCCTTTCGAAGATGAGTTTCGGCGCTTGACGAAGGAATGCAAAGATTTGGAGAAAAGACTAACTGCAAGGAAGGGGACTATGGCTATGAGTGCGGAGACGACCAGGAAGGCAGGGGAGTGGTCGAGAGAAAGAATTTCCCCCAGACGACAGATTCACTTTAGTGGACAGGAGATGTCGACGCCCTCGGAGTCGCCGAAGACCAAGAAGATAGCCGATACCACAGCGACAAGGGATGCTGTGCAGGCAGCTCTCAAAGACAGATCGAGATCTGAGAGCAAGGGAACGGTTACAGAAGGAAGCGATGAGGCGACTGATCTTCCACAGAGAACCTTGAAGAGGCCGGTCGTTACTCCGATGTCGTACGAAGGGGCGACACACTTGTTGGATTTTATCATTCACTTCGAGATGTGCTTAACTCTAATTCGTGGACAGAGGAAGAAAAGAAACTGTATTTAGGTGTCGCACTGAGAGGTCAAGCACAGCAGTTGTTGGCAGTGCCTGAGAAGAAGTCATATGCTGAATTAGTTGATGCTCTGAAACAAAGATTCGCACCCCCGAATCAGACCGAGTTATACAGAGTTCAGCTAAGGTGTAGGATTCGCAAGAATGGAGAATCCTTACCAGAGCTTACGCAGGTTATACGGCGGCTTGCAACTTTAGGTTACCCTGAGGCGAGCTTTCTTTTGGTTGATACACTCGCTAAAGAACAATTCATTGATGCCCTGGACGATTCTGACATGAGCTTAAAGGTACAACAGGCAAGATCCGCTACTATTAACGATGCGGTACAGATAGCTGTCGAGTTAGAGGCGTTCTAGAGCTGAGCTACAACGACAGGGATGGAAAAGGCATGTCCGTGTTGTGTCGACTCGGGAAGAGGAACAAGGGCCAGCGATCAGAGAACTGAGAGAGCAAATGATGGAGCTGACGAGATTGGTCGCTGAACTTACGACTGAAGTAAGGAGTACCAAGCAATCGAGGAAAGTCCCAGAGCGAGGCAGAAACAGAAACTATGACGAACTTGTTTGTTACGGGTGCGGACAGCTGGGACATTTCAAGAATGACTGCCCTGCTAAGAACTCATGTAACAGTAATTCGCAACCGACCCCGCAGTCGACGGGTCGCATGAGATACAACAGGAACGAGTGGCAGAGACGCAAGAGGAATAAAGTTACTTATCGACTTGGAAACCGATCGTCGGATGCTGACGTCGGGTTATATGTAGCAGGCACTATCGAAGGGACTGGTGTCGATCTCCTGATTGATACGGGCCCGACCGTAACTATCCTATCTAGAGAAGTCTATAGGAGGATCAAATCGGAGAAATGACCAAACCCAATTCCTGTGAGAGGGAAAATCAGTCTCGCAGACGGGAGACCTATGTCGGTCAACGGGAAGGGACTTTTCGAAACAAGCCTACATGGTGTTCGTCGAGGACATAAAATGCTGGTTGCTGACATCCCAGCAGAGGGAATACTTGGATTAGACTTTCTCAAATTTAATTCGTGTCTACTCGATGTTAACAAGAGTCACCTTTTCATCGGCATGAACAATTTACCTTGTAAGTTTGAAGGACAAGTAGAATGCGCCAGGATAATTGTGGCCGAGACAGTGAACGTTCCAGCGATGCACGAAATGATCGTTCCAGGAAAATTTGACAAGCTGTCGCCTTCAGCAGCGCCGGAAATTGGAGTGATAGAGCAGTATCAGAAGTTTGGAGAGCGCCACGACATCTTAGTCTCGAGAACGCTAGTCAGATCTGCGGAAGGGAATTTGCCCGTGCGGATACTGAATGCGACTGCAGACAAGCAGACGCTCTATGCTGGGACAAACATAGTTGTCTTAGAAGAAGTCGGAGAAGTCGTCGACTTAGATAGGAGTGCGACTGTTCATTGTCTTCAAAATAAGGAGTCGCACGATGGTGGAGAAATTCAGTCAAGCTATTGTTCCACAAGAAAAGAGAAATGATATTCTACGCATGGCGCACGACTCGCGAAGAGGAGGACACCTTGGCATCAGAAAAACTCTAGAGAAGATCAGAAAAGAGTATTACTGGGTTGGACTTCAGAAAGATGTGCGACTGTGATGCCAGAGATGTGAGGCCTGTGCGAAACGAAAGTCACCAGGACAGAAAAGGCGAGCTCCAATGCAGCTAATTGCGTCAGGGGTTCCAATGGAACGTATAGCTGTTGACATCTTAGGGCCACTTCCGAAAACCGAAAATGGAAACGTTTATATTCTCGTGATTGAAGACTACTTTACAAAATGGACTGAGATATTCCCAATGCTTTGTCAGGAAGCTACAGTTGTCTCAAAACTGATAGTAGAGGAAGTCTTCACACGTTTTGGTGTACCACGACAGATTCACACGGATCAAGGTCGACAGTTTGAGAGTGAGCTCTTTCGTGAAATGTGTCGACTCCTTGAAATCGAGAAAACTAGGACCAGTCCGTACCATGCGCGAGGCGACGGCATGTTGGAAAGGATGAAACGAACGCTAGAGGACATGCTATCAGCTTTCGTCGAAGAACGACAAAGAGACTTTGACGAGCACCTCCCATACCTAGCGATGGCATACCGCTCAGCAGTGCATGAAACCTCAGGTTTTATTCCCAATTTCATGATGATGGGAAGGGAGGCAGACTTACCGTTAGATGTTGTGTTTGGAAAACCACCTGATCAACGTTACAGTAGTTCGCATGAATGGATTCAATCATTGGAAAGAAGATTAGAAATTTCACATCGTTTCGCCAGAGACAACTTGCAGAGCAACATGCGGCGACAAAAGCGCTATTATGATAGCAGGTCCAGACGGGAGAGATTTCAGGCAGGCGATCTTGTCTGGTTGCTTTCGCCGAAAAGAAGAAGGGGAATTTCGCCGAAATGGTGGTGTGGGCCCTAAGAAGTCATTGACAGGTTAAGTGACGTCAATTACAGAGTTAAATGCGGTAGACATGGGAAACCCCTCGTAACGCACGTGGATCGCTTAAAGAGGTATCAGGGACGTAATGAAGTTGCTGAAGAAGCAAGGGAATTGGACTCTGAGACTTCGGAATGTATTGATAAGGATCAAAGGAACGACGACTATGATGATACCAGTCTTGTTGCGCGTTATCCCATCGACACCATGACAGAATTTCTCCCAGTGAACAACAGCGACAATGGATAGTCAAGAACAGCTGGTGATGAGCGACCTAGGAGACAGAGGAAACTACCTAATAAATTGGAAGAATTCTATGTGAACTTTACTAATCTGGAACAGTAAAGCAAATGCGTTCAGAACATCCTTTTATGATTAGATGATATTGTGTTTTCTTGTGATTTAACTGTGATTTAAGTGATCTTATTTATTTTCTTTCTTGACCATTCGTATGTGCGTGGAAGTATATAATAGTGGAGGCGTGGGTTGTGTAACGAAGAAACCCCATGGACTTCAATTTTCGTTTCGTTATTTAATATTTCGTTTCGTTAAGGTTTATGTTGTGATTTTAAATGTTTGGCGGGCTTTGTAGTGCCATCTAACGTTTTAGTTTTGGGTCACGTGATTCCGCCTGAGTATATATATGGGCCAACTGTGGCTGCTATGGTGGTGTGTTAGGAAGCGGTATAGAGCGAAGACGTCCCCTACAGTGTAGCAGTATAACCACCCCGCCTGAGCATGCACATTTGGTCGTATTTCGTCTGACAGGAGAGAGCCAGGCTAGGGAATCAGAAAAGAATAGGGACAAGGTCTTTCGTCAACCGGGGCCCCAAGTGGCCGAGTGGTCTAAAGCGCTAACCGTTCCGGATCACTGCCATCTCACCTCTGTCTGCGTTGGTTCGAGTCTCAGGCTCGGCTAACGTGGGTACGTGAGAAAGCCTGCCAGTAGCTTCTCGTGGGTCGGTGGTTCTTCCCGGGGTTTTCCTGGGTTCTTCCTCCACCAGTGATATTGGCCGCCATGTATAGCCTATCTTGTGCTGAAAATGGCGTTAAACCAAACAACAACAACAACAACTTTCGTCGACCAAAAGCCCGGCGCTACAAGGCTCGTCCAAGAAACGGAGAGGTCTTGCGGTAATACACGTTTTTGACTGAGGATAACTCTTCTTTCATCATTTTGCACTGTCGTCTCTCTCTCTGTCGATCTCGATCAGATAACGACGCGACTCTGTGACCAAGTAGGCGACCAGAGGAAGACCAGTCGGTGACCCTGTGACCCAGTCGGCGACTGCGACCGAGACTGCGACAAGTCTGCTACCCAGTCGGCGACCCTGCGACCTGTCGGCGACCCTGTCGGTGACTCTGCGACCAAGTCGGCGACCAAAGGAAGATCAGTTGGCGACCCTGCGACACAGTCGGCGACTGCGACCAAGTCTGTGACCAAGACTGCGACAAGTCGGCGACCCTGCGACAAGACTGCGACCAAGTCGGCGACCAGTCCGCGACCCTGAGACAAGTCGGCGACACAGCCGGTGACTCTGCGACCAAGTCGGCGACCAGAGGAAGACCAGTCGGCGACCGCGACCGAGACTGCGACAAGTCGGCGACAAGTCGGCGACTCTGCGACAAGACGTCGACCAAGTCGGCGACCAAGACTGCGACAAGTCGGCGACCCTGCGACAAGTCTGCGACCCAGTCGGCGACTGCGACAATTCGGCGACACACAAGAAGCCAGGAATAAGACGGTGTCCCACTGAGGTAGAAACCTGTCACACTCTGGAGTGCCAGTCCTCAGACAGATTCAGCGAGGTATCACTCCAAATACAAGACCTATCCTAAAGAACCCGAGATAGCGATACTCGGGGCAGTGTAGCCGAAGGAGTGTTCCGCTATACTACCATGCATGGCCACCATTATAAGAGTCTTTCTGACAACATCAAAGGTGCAGTGCATTCAACAATCTGGATTCAAATGACTTTGGTTACAAAATATTAGTATTACATTTTAGAACAATTCATATTTAATTTAAGATGAGTAAATGCGCCTACATGACCAAGATGACACACTTTATAAGCGTCTGAGAGGATCGGAACCTATACAATATGCTAAGAAAACCAAAAGTTCCCGATACTAACTCAGTTGCATTTATAATCTTCTAAAAGAATACTTTTGTACAAAAATAATCTTAACTCTGACCTTGGAGGCAGCTAACAAGTGCTTGGAGAAACATTCGTATTTAAAAAATTGATCGTTGCATCGAATTGTCTGCAATCCCAAGACTTGCACGTGTTTCACCGTCACAAGTACTTAACACGTAAACCGAACGCATGCACCGACATGGAATCTATAACTTTGTAAACCAACATGCGATTGATATATTACCTTTCGAGGTCACATTTTACTAAGATATATCAAATTTTCTTCCTACGTTTCGATTTCTATTGACTTTTTATTGCTTAATTGGCTCCAATGAATTTTTCAGTGCGTATTCATCAAGCAGAAGGGTTTAAACACTGTCATAATATCGTCGATTTTCTGCAGAGGAATCGAAGTTTGTATATCAGGTAATTCAAGATTTTCTTCTTGCTTACAAGAACAGATTCCCAAGCGTTCAACTAGTAAACGGTGAATTAACTTATTTATATTAGTCGTTCTACTATTTCAGCCATTGAAAACAATTCAGATGGTGCCAACAAGGCAAGATACAGTAAACAAAAACCTAAATCTGAGGAGAGATTTTGAGAATTTATGTGAAACTACTGTCTGATTTTTAATGTATGCCAGAAAGGCCAAAAAGTCAAATCATTTTACATAAGCAATACATTCTGATGTTGTTTTTCCTTCAGAAACCTGCGAAATGTTAGACAGCACATACTTAATAACCTTATATGCTTATCGATATGAGGACCCTTATTTTGATTCTATTATTATGATAAAGTCTGGAAAACCTCTCATGAAGATTTAGCCGAATAAGTAGTGTCTGAATTACATCAAGAACTCTCCCAGCCCTTCCATGATTTATCAGCGATTCAGATCTGTGTTGTATTATTAATAGTAACTCAGAGTAAAATAATATCCTATTTTAGTACTGACACTTACTTTCATCAGATTCAAATAATAATAATAATGATAATAATAATAATAATAATAATAATAATAATAATAATAATAATAATAACAACAACAACAACAACAACAATAATAATAGTCATCATCATCGTCATTATCATCATCATGAAACATAATATAATACGATGTTATTTATATAGAAAACAATATGAAACAAAGTTAACTCAAAAGTCGGTGAAGTGAAATCATTTTAGTATATAATTGCGACTGCATGTTTTGTGGAAACTACGATTTTCAAGCGTGAATTCCGTACCTAGATTTCCTTTACCGTGTAATATATGCTGCGTTTTATTTGGGATTTCAAGCGTGAATTTCGTACCTAGATTTCCTTTACTCTGTAAAATGTGTTAAGTTTTATATTTGATTTCAAGTGTGAATTCTAGGCTTCTTATGCCGTGTAAAATATGCTAGGTTTTATTTGGAATTTCAGGCGTGAAGTACGTATCCAGGCCTCTTTTACCGTGTCAAATGTGTTGAGATTTATATTGGATTTTAAGTGTGAATTCCGTGCCTAGGTTTCTATTACCGTGAAAAATGTGTTAAGTTTTTATATTGGATTTAAAGTGTGAATTTGTAACAAGACTTCCTTTACCGTGTAAAATTATGCTGCGTTTTATATTGGAACCTATCGATATGTTGCAGAATCTAAATTTCATGAGTTATTTCCGTATAATCATGATTTCCAAGGTGATGTACAGTTTGTACTCGTTTATAAGTTGAGCCAAACTGCAAACTGCACAGACCCAGATCTGCCGTCGCACAATGCGCAGGCAGATCTAAATCTGTGCCGTTTGTTCGAAATAAACAGTAGAAGAAACAACATAGACCCCGATTTGCAGGCGCATTATGCTGCTGCAGACCAGGATTATTGTTTAACTAGACTTATAGGCGAGTATTGACGGTATACAGGGCGTCTGTCATTTGGGGGACACTGTATTGGATCTACAAATCAGCTGGGATCCATCGCAGCAGTGAGTCAGCTTTGTTTGAGATATCACAATTTTCTGGTGAAAAGAAAAGAAAAGAAAACAATCAAACAACAAAACACAGAGTAGCGTTATTACAATGTGAGACCGCTCCAGTGGCCTATGTGGTTAGAGCGTTCGCCTCGGATGCGGAAGGTCTTGGGTTCCAGCCCAGGCCGAGTCATTCCAAAGATTTACAAAATGGTACTAGGAGCTTCCTCGCTTGGCGCTCGACATTAAGAGGCTAGTATTAGGACTGGTCGGCCTGGTGTGTGGATATGTGACTGGGTGGGACATGATGCTGTATGTCTGCGGCATGATGCCCCAGTGCTAGACATGATTATAAACTGACACACTGCATATATCGTTGTGATATGACTGGAAAATTTTTTAAAGCTACGTTAAAGATCCAAATCACACACACACACACACACACACACACACACACACACACACAATTTAAAGGTATGAACATTTCACTCGTCCAGTTTACGAAAACGTAGAGACAATTAAAACTCTGTGTAATTTGATCTATTATCTTGTCGCTGGACGTTAAAAAAAAAACAACCCCGAAGCGACTTAAATATTTCAAGGCACAGCTATGATACCTCGAAAACTAGAGAAATGACGCATGTAATTCAAAAATAAGTTTGGGATAATTATCGGGTATATTTTCTTAATTAATGACATAATCTGTTTGTTTTATCTGTTTGTCATAATTTATTAACGACCCTTCGCAAACCATTTATTAATTTTTTAATTTATCGGGTAATTTACTGGTGAAGACGGAGAAGAAAGTAAGTTCAAGGGAATTTCGTCTTCAAGTTTTACTTTTGGCGTTCCACCCACACAGCCGCCCGGCTAGCTTCTGGTACTACCACGAGCAAATCCATCTTTAAACTGACTTTGCACTGATCCTAAATATCCGTCGTATCTTATATTAATTCTTTTCGACTGTCTAAGTAAGTATTTCAATGCTTGAAGACAACGCTTGATATATCGTTTTAAAACGTTAGTTGTACTTGGCTAAAGAACCAAACGGTTCTAATTTAAAAATTATGATAAAGAACTTCAGCTTACTTTTAAAACCACTTTAAAAACACTAGACATAAACTGAATCTCTAATATTAGTCAGCCAGCCATGAGCTTCGAAAATATTTTTTTATGGCAGTTTTTTAACAAGCTGGCATCCATCTTTGGTCGAATCTTCATATGGCACCAATGATAACAAGGACGCACGCCACTCTCCGTCTTGTCTATTACTAGTAAAATTTGTGTTAAAATGTAAATGTGATGCAAAAGTCCGTTATGTCAAACCTTACATCATTAGTGTAGCTTATTCTTTGTCAATTTACCGTTGTTACTAGCTAATAAGTCGAGTCCAGCTGCTGTCGTGTATATTTATTGTTAATTGTGCGTTTATCTCTTGTCTATAGATTGTAAGTTGTACTGCAGATAATGTAAATAGAATGTTTACATAGCATTTGAATTCGAAACATTCAAGACCCAGTTTTGTTTATAATTAGACTGGAATTTCCGCTGGAATGATTTACATCTAGGTCCAGTGAAAATGCGTATAAATAGGGGTTTGATACACAAGTGATTAATTCCTGCTCTATATCAGTCGGTGGGAATCCATGATCAGAGTTTGAATTTGTGTTGTTGACATTAGATATAATTCGAGAGGGATTATTTATTTAAACTATTCATTGCAATTACTAAAGTGTTCATTGACGTTTCGATCAATACAATAATTTGGATTTTGTAAACGCAGTGAAAGGCATTCTGGATTGCATCATTTGTTGCATCAGGACATTAAAGTCTATCGGAATTAATTCAGAACATACTATATTTTTTGGGATATGTGATAGGACATCTAGGATTATTTGGGATTTAAGTCACAATACTGTAAGTTTCTCTTGAATTTTCACTTTGTATTGTAGAGAAATAAATTGCTTGCTGAGTTTATAAAAATTGCTGGTTTCGCTTTCTTTCTGTTACATAATTTAAGACCCAGAGTCGTAACACTGCAAACTGGACAGACCCTAATCTTCCGTCACATAATGCACCAGCAGATCTGGGTCTATTTTATTTTGTAAGGAGTAATCAGTGGAAAACAAAACAAAACATAGACACTGATCTTCTGTCGCATTATGGGACGAAGTATATCATGGTCTATGTTTCTTTTCAGTTTCTGTTCTCATAAAGGCAAGTAAAGACTGGTTCTAGATTGTCAAGAAGTTCATAGAAGTGTCAGAGGTTCGACCAAGTGTCAAGCACATCATTCAGTTTTTATATCATTATTGATAGAATTAGTTATAATCTAATGAGTGTACAATACCAGGAAGCGCATACAATTGCCAAATATAGTAACACAATATATATGTTAGTATCAGGTGAAGCTAAGTCACAAAAGGAGGCGAGTAATGAATAATATTACGTCTGAGGCATTTATAATGCTGAGAATTATGTAAAATAATTATTTATGTCTTAAGGTTGTAATATGTCCACGAAAAGCCTTTCATTTCGAGAAGCAAAACAAAAATCATATTTGCTGATTTTGCAAGCCTTTAAGGCTCTATTTCCCACCCCTTTTTCACCCTTAAAAGGAAGACATGGAAGATCAAAGTACCTAAAGTACTGAGGTGAATATAATTGTTTCCTTCTTGGTAGAGATTTACCACTCGGGTTTAATTTAAGAACATCGTGGTATGCTTCATCGTAAGCATCATTATAATTATCTGAAAGAATACCCGGATGTACATAGAGTAGATGTCAAACTACTGGAGTAATTGTTGTGTCTAAATTAGAATAGAACAATAGACAGAAATAAAATAAATGGATAATATTATTCACGAGGCATAGTTATGTCGGCTCCCTGTCAAATCAATCTTTCATCACGAAGGCATGCAAAATAACAAACATTGCTATGCATACTGGGCACGTGACAGTCAGCACGTGATAACCTCGAAAGAAGGCATGTGCACTGAGCATTACGATTGTTGTTGTAAATTCTTATATAATAAGTTAAACACACACACACACACACACACACACACACACACACACACACACACACATACCTCCATAAATTATTCGGTACGACATAAATTCTGTAAAACAATACAATAAAAACTATTTAACAAAATTTATACGTGTTGCCACAAACCAGAGGCGCTCTTAAATTTCATTTATCGTAAGTCAGTTTTAAAGCAATTTTTTATATATAGATGGACATAGGTATACGTCGTAATGAAAACCGGAGGAAACAAACTCATGGGAACTAATCGTAAACAATATACAATTGTTTACATTTTTGGGGTAATACAAGACGTCATCAACCACAGAATTTAAAAAAATATTTGGGGTACTGATAAATCAGTATCCAGGGCCCTAAGCACTAAAAATATTACGGTGCCCCCACCCCCGCAACATGTGAAACTTAAAAAAACCCACACACACACCCCATATTAAAAGTTAAAAAGGTGGGAAAATACAAATGTTGTCATCAATCCAAATCAAAATACTCTTACATGCAGATCGAAATGGTCAGATATATTTCATTCATTCATTCATTCATTCATTCATTGTTAAACTAAATCAGGAAGTTAACCTTTAGATCATTATATCAGATGCCGAGAACTGTTGTCATAATGCACGAGCAATGTATTTTGTTTGCATACGTGAAAGTTGTGTCGCAGTGACAAGTCAGACAAATGAACTTATATTTCCCATCTTCAAGAGTAACAGAGTAAAGGTCTACTATAAAATAAATGATAAATTATTGGGTGAAATAAACGTAACTATGAAGCAATTAATATATAATTGCAGATGCAAATAATACACTGAGAACTTTGTGAACCCATTTGCTTTTTGGGCTCTATAGAAAAAAGCTAATGGAATAAAAATGCTTGTGAAGCTCAAAGTTAGAACTAAAGCACAAACAGGAGCAATGTATTTTTATTTGTTTTGTGTTATTATCTGCCATAAATCTAGAATAATAAAAAGTTCAAGATATTTTTATAATAAATGTTTTTGACGATAAATTGAACGATATTTACAGACTTCTAATTTTTCTTTCAGTTTTAATTTTGGAGTTTTACAGCAACAAAATTTCCTTCTCAGGAACTTTCGTTTATAATATGAATACTGTTGACTCAGCTCTGCCATTGCACGATATAGTGACACAGAAAATCATTGTACTCTGTTTTTGCCTCATTGATGTAAAGAAAAAAATTAAAGAGAAGAAGTCATAAAATCTCCAGATTGTTGATATGGATATTTTTTACTAGAATACTGACAATATATCACATAGAGGGAGGTTCAATTAAAGACCCAATGCCGTCGTTACGTGCAACAAGTCTTATATACCAAAATCATCTGAACAATACTGAATCTTGAAATATATTGGTCCTAAACATCAATGGGTTCCATTAAAACCAGAAAATATCGACGTCTCATCAAGTTATGAATTATGTAATTTCTCTCTCAAGTTGAGAAAACCTGACATTTTTCACATGTGTACGAATTAATCTGATGTTGATCGGCGACATTTGTGGTCAGCCAATTTAAGTCGAAAGGAGGAACACAATATTTGATGATGTCACCGTTATAAACAAGAAGTCAACAGCACGCTATGTTGGATTGTCTTCAGCCCAAGTTGGAGCTTCAAAGTATTACTCCCCAGAAGATCACCAATATTCATCCGAGACTTATTTTTATCTAATGCACGCCTTTTCTTCTCAGGTCTACTTTTTAAAAATAAAGCGGACTTGCCTAAATTTAAGCGGGCTTGCCTATCATCATTCCCTGTCGAATTAATTTGTGTGCCACGTGAGAATGTTTACATTGTTTTTATTAGATTAGTCACTAATGGAATTTGTCGAATATATCATATCGCTAATTTTGGAGCACTCGCGAAAAAGAACGGAATTACGAGCGACTTCGTTAGCTGAAATAACGGGTGACACATCTTAATTTTAAACTGAATATTTGAACGTTGTGTAAACCTAACTTCTAGATTATTTCGAAGATCGGTTTATGTCAGATAGCTTTTGAAGCAAATCGTTTACACCCTTCCAGACTTTAGCTAAGTTGGAAGAACGGTGAATTTTATGAATAAGGACAGCATTGGGGCTTTAAGGAAAGTTAACCAAATGAGCAACGTCCTGACATCCCTTCACTGAATACCCGTGCATCACTATCTGCTTTATAAAGGCCAAATGAGCTGCACAAGAAAGACAAAATATCAGATGCGAATTAATTCAGTCGTCTAAAAACTAATTCCTTTCTGTCTCGTCATTCTGGATGGAATAGCCATTCATCTTAATGCACGAGAATAAATAATAATAAAAAACAAAAAACACAAAAGAAACTATGCCAATTTAGCTTGTATGCTCCACAACAAAATTGCTAGGTCATGCAGCGTTACAATTGTGCATGCAAAAGTGTCCCAGTCGGTAGATACAGCCGTCACCTCGGTCACGTTTTGCGTTTATGTCATTTTACAGGCATTTTCCTTGATAAAAATAATTGCATACATAAAGTTTCACTGAAGTATGAAATCTTGACATTTCCTGGTTTGAAGGTTTTGATTTTAAAGTCTCGTATTTGTAGATTTCTTGGATATTTTTATACAAGTTGAAAGAGGGGCACAATAATGAAATTGACTTCCGTGAATACATTTTCATTAATATGATATATGGGTAAGGAAACAACAAACGCAGACATTCTTCAAAAGCACTGACCCATCCGAGACGTTTACTTAACGCTGTTTCAAACCTTTCTCTTTTTTAAGTGTCTAAAATATCCTCGACATTTCTTAGAAATTTAGAAATTTAGTTCGAATGCAATTATTTAAGCTCTCGTCACAGAGGTCTCAGAATACTGTATAGTCGTGTTCGTAACAAGCTAAACGGAACCGGTAGGAGTCTAGGTAGTGAGTACACATTATTGTGTTTGTTTTCATTAGATAGTAACAAGAGTATATAAAGCATTCAATTAATTTCATTTATTTTGTTTGTTTTCGTGGTAGTTTGACAGATCGTTATTGTTTCAATATAATCGTTTATCGTATGAGCCTTAAATATAAAACTGATATTGTTCAAACTGGAAAAAATGTTAATGTCAGCGATAAAACTTAATCTACTGTCTGGTATCACTCTTAACGTTAATATGCCAACTATCAGAATTGACAGTTGGGAGGTATATAAGTAATAAATCTTTGAGATTGATGTGGTACAACATTTTCATGGTTTTGAATTTTATTTATTATGTATTGTTGTGGGGTTTTTTTGTGGTTTTTTTTTTTTTGTTTTCTTTTTGAAGACCAACAACCGATTTTATTCACTTATAGGTCGATTAAGCAACAAACAGTACAATTCCTGATCTGCTGTCGCCAGGCCCGGTCCTAGGATGTGCGGGGTCCAAGTCAGCATGCGGGGCCCAAGGCAGAAAGCGATGAGCGCGGGGCCCCAAGCAACAAAACTATATTGCGGAGAAGCGGTTGCCTCGTTCGCCTTGCCCTAAGGCCGGGCCTGGCTGTCGCATACTGCGCCAACAAATTAGAGTCCGTGTTGTTTGTTCTACTGATTCTACTACGCGAGTATATACGGTCCTTATTGTGAATATTAACATTCCGTGTTTCTTTTGAATGTGAAATTTCAGCTTGCAAGGTTATTACGACCTTTAAATTTTATCATCGATAGGGATGACATCAGGATTTTGTTCTCATGTTGATGACTCGGATGAGGAATGCTTTTAATTTTAAACCACGTAAAGATGCTTAATGCCTTAGGATCAGTAGGAACAAAAAATAAATATAAAGGGATAACCATGTTGCTCGATAGATAAAGGGGGGACATAAGTCACTGTATGTTAATCGTGAGTACATGCTTGTATTTTAGGACCACACTGTACCAGTCTTTTACGACTAGCTTGTGTGTATTTATTTGTCTTCATGAGTATTGTAAATCAACCCAACCCCTGACCACACAGCCCCTAACCCCTCCCCCCC